>VDFB02356461.1:0-19465 GCA_007258455.2 Sequoia sempervirens | reverse complement strand
ATGGTTTTGGTTCCTGAAGTGTGATGACGCCAGTCTAAATGCATTTCTTGAGGACTTCCTCAATGGGTTCACCCAAAGAAGTGTATGTGCGACCTTTAGGAAATTGTCTTATTTGATGGTATTGTCCCTAATTGTTTTGGCCACTCTGGTTGTTTGAAGGGACATTGAGAGGAGGTGTCAATATCATTGTTGGTTTGTTTTGTTGTTGAACCCCTTTTAGGGCCAGTACATGACCCACGATGTTTGCAGTCTTGGCGTCAACAACACCATCATTTGTAACATGTTTGTTTTTAACCCAATATTTGTTTTTGTCGGTGGGTGGATTGACATTTGTGTTTTTGGGACCGTATCTTAGTTCTCCCTTTGCAATAAGGGCTTTCTCAATTTGGACCCCTTTTTCAACTAAGTCTGTGAAGTTTGTGCAACAATGTACTTGTAATGCATATTTTAGGGGCCCAAGAAGTGTTTGTACGAACATGTCGATCTTTTCCCTTTCGGGTATATCAATATGACATCGACTAGCTAGACTTCTCCATTTCTGAAAGAATGGGATGAAAGTCTCATCAGCGTCCTCTTGTGTGAGATTGCACAAGCTAGTGATAGAGGTATCCATGTCAATGTTGTACGCGTAATTTTTTATGAATTTTCTTTTAAGCTCATCCCATGTTTGGATATCCTTTTGAGTGGAAAACCATTCAAGGGCAGGACCTGCCAGACTTTTAGAAAAAAGTCTCATCAAGTATGTTTGTTCATAAGCGATGTCCATACAATTAGTTGCAAACTCACGAACATGTTCAATGGGGTTTGTCTTGCCTCTATATTTTGTGAAATTGGGTGACACATATCCTGGAGGAAACAGAGGCATGTATAAGCTCATGTCGAATGGGTATACATTTAGATCATATGATATTTCTGATTTCTTGCCTGATACATATATGTTTTGGATAGTTTTCTCTAACCCATCAATTGCGTTTGTAAGGCATCCATAACAGGATCATTTGTGGTCCCGTGTGTTGGGTTGCCTGGTACACCATAGGTCCCTGTTTGTTGTGCGTGAATATTGGTGAATTGTGGCGATATGGATTGTTGTGACATGTATGATGTGTGTGGATTGGTGTGTTGTTGGTACTGAAAGTTAGGGTTGGGTGTATGTTGGTGAGTATGAACGTGGGATGAGTAGGTTGGAATATGTCCCCCAGCCATTTGTGTTGATATTTGGGGAATATGGTGACCATGAACATTTTGATTTGTGAATGATGTCATGGGTTGTGTTTGTTGACTACCTTGTCCAAATTGTTGATTTTGTGCAAGGGGAATGTTCGTATTGTGCCCTTGGGATTTGATGGTATTTGATAGTATTGACGTGTTCACATTTTGTTGTTGTCCTTGAATGAATACATGTTGTTTGCTTCCTCCCAAAGGATTTTGCGAGATACCAATGAGAGGGTGTGTCGAAGGTGTACTCATGGTATTAGATGTGTTTGTCAAGGGGGGATTGTTGTGACTTGATGATGCCCCCATGGCATTTACCGTAGTGGTAAAGAGAGGATTGGAGTAACTTTCCCACATTACTGAGGAGACAAGAGTAGTTCTAGCCGATTGTGATAGTGTCATGGATGTTGTGGGAATTGTGGACGATTGTGATCCTCCAATGGATGTTGCGTTTATTGAGTTGGAGGTGTTTGGGACATTGGGAGTAGCATGCACTGTCATTGTAGTGTCAAAGAAAGTATTGCTTGTAGTGTTTGGGGGTTGACCACTATTTGATATATTGTGCATGTTGTTGACATTAGGGTCTGGAGATGTTGATATCAATGTGTCGATGTCAAATCCTTTAGGTAATTTGGCTCCTTGACTCAAGAGTATAGCCAAGTATCTATCTCTGTCGTAAAGGACCATTATTTCAACGAATTGAGAGGCCTTTGGGTCTTGTGCCGCTACCTCTAAGTTTTCCTCAAGTATTTGACCGTATTCATCCTTACGTAAGAATGGTTCAAATGGACTGTTTGATGAGGATGGTGTTATCGTGGGAGGTTGATTGTTTGAATTGCCAAATGGATCGTCAATAGTCCAATTGGGGTTGTACGTGGGGTTGTTGACAGTGGACGTGGGGTCTTGCCGAAAGTTTTCCATTTGTCACTTTTGTTTTTGGAGTCTAGTTTCCACCATAAAATGCTATTGCTCAAAATGGAGATGACAACTAAATGCAAGGATGACACTATGTGAAGTCTAAGTTCAAAATGACGGCTAAAATGTGTAATTTTTTTGAATTTTTGGGAATAAAATATGCAATATCTAAACCTATAATGCAATTTAAGACAAGGATATCTAAGCACTTCTAAACTGACTTTTTGTTTTCGATTTTGGTTACTAAAGGACTTTGCTGAAAATAACAAGATGACAAGGCCAATATGACTAGTGAGTTTTCCTAACTAGACTTTTGAGTTGGAAAAAAATCTCACAAAAAGGGACAATGACTGAAAAGGATAATGATGATGAAGTCCAAGATAACCTAGTTTTGAAAATAATGACATTTGTGAATTGGTGCTGAGATTTATCTAATCCAAAGTATGAAATGATTTGAAGCCTAGGGGAAAACTAATGTCAAATGTATGCACCTAAAAATAATGAATGGTGAAACCTATGGTAAAGAATGCAAACTAATGGACAAAAGTTTTGAGCAATTTTAGAATTGGTTTCTGACATGATTCCTTTGGAAACAATGTTTGACAAAATACTAACAAAGTGTGGACTCAGATTTGGATCTATTTCAGAATTTGATTCATGATAGGCGAATGCGTCATTTGACACTGCGAATGCGTCACAGTTTTTCAAATGCGAGTTGTTTTTGCAATTGCGAATTTTGGACTGTCAGATGCGACTCAATTTTGCATATCCAGCTCTGTATTGTTCAAATGCATCACGACCCATACAGATGCGGCGTTTTAAATGTCAAACACAGTTTAACAGAGCAATTGTGGTGCAGAAACTCGATTGTGGTTCAACAGATGTGACACAATTTTGTTTAAAATTGATTTTCTTGTCATTTTGATGGAAAGTTTGATTTGTTTGGTGTTGAATGTTTTGTTTAGAACTGTGATGAAACCAGAAAGCACTTGACAAACACAATGTTTTGAATGTAAGCAATCACACATAAGACAAGTACAATCCTAAAAGGCCAATAGGCCAAGGGTTTGTATACTTGATATAGCCCACCTTTATACCCCGGATTGGTGATAAACACCTTTCCTTCTCGAGAGCAGATAGATTAGAATTTTTTGTGGCATTGGCTCCCCTCCACAGCTCATTAATTTCATTTGAGCACACAAAATTTGGATTCTTTGGGTAATGACATCCCAAGAATTGCTATCTCTACTCAAGGGGATCAGTAGTGAGTGTCTTCGGGCATGATACTGTACCCTGCACTATATCAAACAACGGCCAATAGAATGGTTGGACACTAAGACAAGAGGTGTTTAATACCGCATTACGCTTGTGGGCATGACCTTATGTGGCAAGAGTCCCCTTCTGACCCATCTCATCTGGAATTTCACACTGCGGATTCTTGGGTTTCTTTCCCAAGAACCCACTTTTATATACCGGTTGGAAGTCCCTCGATGTCAGGGTGCTACCGGTCTGAGTCATCCTTGGGTGAGTACTTTTTCCCACCAGAACAGGCCCAAGTTCTAGAGTCAGTAACCGTTTCTCTTACACCCAGGATCGCTCGAAAGCGCAAGGGGAGAGGATACTTCGATTACCAAATCGTGAGGGTGATACAAAATAAGATGGGTCTGGTTTTCTGATCACCTAGTTTTCACAAGGTGAGAGCATAATCACCTACCACCTTCAAGCACAATCAAATAGAATCAAACACACATCCATTTTAAAAGCACCAAATGAAGTGTTTTCTACACTAGAAATCGCAAACACGTTTGAGGAATGAGTCTTTGACTAACAGAGCTGCAAAACTACAAGTTAGCAGTTTCATCCACCAGTCTTGGACCCATGAAACGTAACCGCCACACGTTGCGAAACACGATTAGTAACACGAAAGCCCCTACTGGGCAGAATGCAAAAAATAAAACCAGAGTGCTAAAAAGAATAAGAAAGAATAGAAAAACCCCAAAAACCCGAATGTAAATGAGAAGAAAACATTACCAGGCGAATGCATCATGACAGAGCGAATGCATCGCTATGTTCATCAAATGCGGCTCGGTATTTCAACTGCGGCTTTCCGGACTACGATTGCGGGTCGACAGAGTGATTGTAGCATTTGAGTCTTCAAATGCATCGCGACGCATCAGATGCGTCACGATTTAAAAAAATGACCGCATCGCTCCGTACCTATACCTACAAAAATGACAGAAAAGACACGAAAACCATACGAAAATAATAGCAAATAACAAAGTCGTGTTCACATCAGGTTCACCAATGTAACTAAGGGAATATTTTTAGGGATTAGATTCAATAAATTGAAAACACAATAAACCCAAAGAAGTAATAAAGTGCAAAGGAAAGTAAATGAAAACACAGAAAATAGAACAATCTCGCCCAGTGTATTCAATCTCCATGGTTGATCTCCATTACACCTTCTAACTTGTTGATTTGTGTTGCCCTCAGATCGAGTGTGTGAGCAATCTTGACTATGCCATTGTCCTAAACAAGCTTTGAAGGATTTAAATCTTAAATTCCTATGCCTATGACAATATGATAAATGAAAATAATAACTATCAATGCTAAATGACTATAATGCCTATAATAACGAAGTGGTCCTGAAATTATGAACAAAATTCTCTTTTATAGAAAACACAATTTTTAATGGACAGACGAGATCGACTCTTGACAGAAACCTAAAATCAAAGGTCAAGATTTCATTTGATAATTCCTAATCAGGGTTAGGGAAAAATCCTTAAGTGAGTGGTCAAGATGTCACAAGAGAAAATCGAATCAGTGGTGGAGAAAAGAGGAGATAATTAATTTTGAAAATAAAGATTTTCAAAATTGAGAAGATAAAGATAGCCTGCTTTGTGAGATTTATAAAAGATGGACTGAAAAGCAAATTTGATTAAAATCAAGAACCTGCTTGCTTTATTTGATTTTTGGAAGAAAGCTACCAATCAACTCAAAATATGAATTTTGTGAGACAAATAAATAATCTTTTTCAGATTATTTACTAAAATGGAATGTCAGTTAAGATTGTGATGACATTTTAAATAATTTCATTTATTTAAAATGAGAGGAATATTAATTTTGTCAATTAAATAATTAAAGCTAATTATTTAATTTAGCAGATGAGATTAATTAATTAAATAAATTGATTCATTCATTTAATTATGACAACTAGTGATATTAAATAAATAAATAAAACTTATTTTACAATGAATCAGAAGAAATGACTCGAAGAAGGTACTAAATAAAATTAAGAAATTTTATTTAATTAAGGGAAGACTTAGACAATTAATGACGCATTTAATAAATAAATAAAATTTATTTATTTAATAATCATGAAGAATAAATGGACATGAATTAATTAAATAATTATGAATTATTTAATCAATAGTCGAATGTGGACCAAGGACATAATTAAATGTCTTAATTACGCTAGGACAAAAGTGGTAAAAATGAAGCTTGTAGGCCTAGGTCATTTTTACGTGTCTACAGGTGGTACCGGTTTTTGATTACCCATCGTGCAACAATTGTGAAGTCCCAATATTTCCTTAGGAAACTATACTATGAGTTCATCTTGAAAAAATTCCAAATTATTTTGATATGAGGGACTTCCAGGGGAGAGGTGGGGGGTTGGCTCAAGATAGACCAGGTGCACACAGGATCCTACACAGCAAGGGAGACGACCTCTCGCTAGGCTGCCTCATGAGCACATCGTTATCCCTTCCATCGCAAAGGAGAATGTCGACGTAGAGACTTTATAGGCCATCAACTCTTTGACCCAAAGTTTCATCCAACATGTCAACCCTATTCTACAACACCATCCAAGGGAGTCTTTGAGTGGTGGCCTTCGAACCCATTTGTGTCAATCTTACGGGGCAACTTATTCATATGACTCCACCGACACTTAGGAGGCTACTACGCGGGATCTGTCTGTAGCTATGGAGATGGAGAGGGAAGCTAACATTTTGCATGAGGCGTATGACATTGATACTCAAATAAAAGTTAGCATGTTCATTGAATTTAATTTATTAAATTTTGATTTTTAAATGCAAGATTAACTAATTTAGTTTTATGATTTTAATAAAATTACAGGGTCACAGTGTTAATATTGGATACACCGGCCCTACACCTACTTATTTCTCCACTGTACCTGTCGTTGAGGTATGTAACTAGTAAACAGTTATAAATTTATTACATGTTAATAGCATTTTTTGATGAATGGTATTTTAGTATGTGATTTTCAATGTTGAATAGGCTAATATTGGAGGTTTTGTAGTAACACCTCCTAGTGCTAGTGGATTTAGTCAGAGCTACACACAAGTAATAGAATAAAGAGTTTAACTAATGAATTGCACTTAATAGATTTGTGTAGTTTATATTCATATCATTGATTACGTTGCATTGCACATCTTTCAAACTCAAAGTATTACTTCACATTCCATAACTAATAACTAGATTTTGATAGATGAAAAAAATTTAACTACAATATAGTTGTTTAGAAAGTCAACATAAGCAGTTATGCAATTACTTCACATAACATAACTAATAAGTAGGAGCATCTTCCAATTGCATTTGCTTGTCATGGCATTCCATGAGACCACTTTTTACTGATGCATATTTTCAAATAGTTCACTGCCTTGTCTATGATATGGATGCTTGGAAGGAATATATGAAAGAATAATAATAAGCAATAGCATAGACAAGGCAATGAGTTGTTTGAAAAAATTCCTCAAAGAAATGCGGTCTCATGGTGATGTACAAATTTCTTTGAGGCACTTTTTCAAACAACTCACCACCTTTTCTATGCTACCACATTTTCCATACATGTCTACCAAAGCATTTTATCAAATAGTTCATTTCCTCACTACTATGGCTAAAAGCATAAAAAATGTGCTTTCCAACAAACTATGGATGCTTGGAAAAAATCTATCAAAGCATAATAGTAAGCAATAACATAGACAAGGAAGTTAGTAATTTGGAAAAATGCCTCAAAGAAATGTGGTCTCATGGTGATGGAATTCCATTCCATCACCATGAGACCACATTTCTTCGAGGAATTTCTTCAAATAGCTCACCACCTTTTCTATGATGCCACATTTTCCATACATGTGTACCAAAGCATTTTATCAAACTACTCACTTCCTTGCTATTATGGCTAAAAGCCTAAAATAGGTTCTTTCCAACAAACTATGGATGCTTGGAAAATTTTCTATCAAAGCATAATAGTAAGCAATAATATTATAGAGAAGGAAATGAATTGTCTAAAAACATTCCTGAAAGAAATGTAGTCTTATGGTGATGGAATGCCATGACGTGCATTTTTTTATAATGGCATTCCATCACCACGAGACCCCATTTATTTGAGGCATTTTTCAAACACTTCACCACCTTCTCTATGCCACCACATTTATTGTACATGTCTACGAAAGAATTTTATCAAACGGTTCACCGACTTGCTGCTATGGGTAAAAGCCTAAAAACACATGCTTTCAAATAAGATATGGATAGGGAAAATAGTAAGCATGATAGTCATAAATATATAGTTTAATAATTACTCAAAATTTTGTTCATTATCTCATACATTATAAGTCATGACATGGATCACTATTGTAGTTTTTGTGATTGAATAATTTGTTGTTTTATTTTCATATGTTGCAAGCAGAAACACCTCTGAATGTGACAAGGGCAATGGAGATCGGTGTTTCATCTGCTATAGAATCCTCGATGGCTCTGACAGGGGAGGTATGAGAGAAATTACTAAATTTCAATTTACATTTTTTGTTATAGATGTTAGTTAGTGAAAAATCAAACCATTATTGATTCATAGTTTAATTTTTATTTAGATGATTTATACAGGGCTTCAACAAGCCTCAACATGGGCATTTGAATAATTTCCTTCATGGAGAGTGATCATTAGATGGCATTAATTGATTATTTTATTAAATATATCATTTTTTATAATGTAATTTCTATATATTAATGTCTTTACTTCTTATTGTAACAGATAAGAATTGACCAAGAACTAAACCCTAGGAGGAGCACCAGGAGCACTCCTTAACCGCAACATAAATGAGTGACAAACATATCACCATTCGATCAACAAGCAAAGGGAAACAATTTATTTCAAGAGCATGGAGAGCAATGACTTTTGATTCCAGAGCCTTTTATTGTATGCCTAAATGGCATTTTTGTATATATTTTGTATTGGATATATTTGACATTGTATGAATATATGGCATTCTCGTAAGCCTATATGACTATTTTGTACCTATATTTTATACTTATATAGACATATATTGATGTATGCCTACATGACTATTTGGTTCATACAAATATTTTTTATCGATGGTGTCCATATTTGTATTATAAATCCATGGTTCAATAGATATGAGTTACATGTATTCAAGTGTATACTTTACAACTTATGTGTATACTTTGTGACTTACGTGTATTCCAATGTATACTTTGCGACTTATGTGTTTTCATGTGTATACCTTGTATTCATGCATATACTTTGTATTGATTTGTGTATACTATGTATGCGCATGTATACTTGAAGGCTTACGTGTTTTTGAGTACTTGTGCTTCCCTTATTCACATGTACATGCTTGACTTATTCATGTGTATACTTATTAATTGGTTAGCCCTAACATTTATCATTGTTGTCCTTCATGGTTTGTCTTGAATATTAATTGATTGATGCTAAAAAACTTTATCTAAAAGAAAAAAATGTGTTTTCAATTGGTATTCCATAAAATGATTCATAAAAAGATTCCAATATATTTAATCCTTTGATTGGAACAACTCAATTAAGAAAATGATACATAATCTTCACAACACTTGCAAAACATAATATTCATAGTAGATGAAGTAGTTAACTTCTTGACACATTATCATACAAACATTTATCTTGAATAGTCTTTAAACATTTTCACAGCATAGTCCTCATAGTGCAGAATGAATTGTTATGTTCTTGATCCATCACCATATAACATGTCAAAATATTTATATTTAAACTTTTTGCAATATTATTTCTTGTATAGGAAATAGACTCAGGAGAAAGCAAATTATAATTTATAATACAAATAAGAAATGGACTCAACAATGGAAACTTTATTTATCACACCAAATAATAAATGTACGTGAGAGCATCACTTATTTCTCTTAGACTCCAATTTTCAAGCATAGAAAATCATTTCAAATGAAAATGAAAAAATACTTCACAACCAAAGTTGTTAATTGAGGAAAAATAAAATGTTTCGAAGTTCCACCATTGTATGCATTTACAATTGGTTGTATATTGTTGTAAGGGCAATGGGGATAATTAAAAAATATCTTGCGCTTGCTAGACTTGAGGATGATTGATGCAATGATAGGGAGGCCTTCAATCCACTTTCACCATACAAAGAACTTCCAACCACTTTTCTTCCCCCAAATCACTATCTTGGCTTGTTTTCAGTTTTTCACCTATTCTCTCTAGTAGGTCAGTAGACCTACCTTTCTTGACATAACTTTCAAATTTTTTAAACAATCTCTCCAACCCTCATTCTTTTTAGACACCCTTTAACACATACTTTCACATGCCTCAAAATCCCATGAGACTCTTTTGAAACAAAACCCTCAACCTAGTGCTTCAATGCTGTCCTAAACCCCCAAATAGGTCTATTTAACAAAGCAAAACTATCTCAATCACTCTTCCAATTGAAAAAAACCATTGGGAAGCATTTACCAGTCTGCAAATCCATAAAATCCACAATTTTTAGGGTGTGATTGGCCCTATAACCCCACTATCCTCTAAACCCTCACTTTTCTCAAATTTCACTAGGGTTTATTGAAAACCCCATATCTAGACCTCATACAACCTCAAAACCTCTTCCAACACTCTTCATTCTCCCTGCACAAACTTAATTGACCATCAGATTATGTTGCCCCCTGATTTTACCCACTTTTACTCCCTCAAATCTCTCTTTTTCATTCAAAACCCCTCTTTTCCCAATTAGGGTGTCATGCCATAACATACTTTTGACCTCCCCTATCCTTGCAGACCTTTTGAACACATAAAAATCCACAACCTCACCCTATTTCCAACCTATTCTAACTTATTATCAAGCAATTTCTTCTTTTCGCCTCTTCTAGCCTTGCTTTTAAGGCCTAAATTTAGAATTTTCAATAGGGGCAACGTTAATAATCTCTTCCAATGCCTTTACCAATGCTATTTTCTTATTCCTACTCCCTATCCTACTTACATCGATCCCATTCCACTGAGACACGACTTGAACAATAGGTGGAATGGCCTATTTCAACATATTACACTCAAACCTTTGTATGAGAAAGTTCAAACCAATTTAAGAAATCTACTTCTAAGTTGCTTAGAACTTAATAGAATTCCACAAGAAAATGCACAAAAATTAACAAAGAAATAGAGATATTTGATTGATATTCTCCTTCAAACTCTTCAACAACCACTAACTTTGAGTTTCCAACATATATAAACCTCAACCAACTTCTTACAATGTCTAAAACTACCTTTCAACTTCCCATGACTATTGGGCTTCCGCATGAGAGCAATTTTTACATTTTTGTTTGACAACATTTTTGACAATTTTGCAATTTTTACATAATTGACTCAAATAACCCCACACTAACTCGAAACTAAATTTTTTTTTACAAAATGACCTATCATGGCCTTATTTGACATTATCATGACTAAAACCACTGAACTAGACATACTTCATCAAATGGAGGAACAAGGTGCTCTGCACCAATGATCATACACTTTTTGTATGGAAAAATCAGACTTCTCAACTGTCATATGTATGTTTCTCTTTTCGATTGTTTTGCATGCCATCATAAGGGATCAAGTCAGTTGAACATAGCTCAGAGAAATTTTGCATGTTTGGGTGCGAAAGAGGACCATGCCTAGTGTAAACATACCTATTAGGATGTGTTGGAGTAGTTTGATTGGTCACACGAATTGCAAAACGAAAGTTGCACCACTTTGCAACTTTACACTACTTTCATTTCACACTTTTTCCATCAAGTGAAAACTGAACACCACAAGAAAATGACTTCAAGATAACAAAAACCAAGAGAGGCTATTGTAGAAGGGCCCAACCTGATCTCGTAGGCTCAGATGGAGAGTTCGTAAGTGTCACAATTTTTGAGTAATAGCCCACCAAAGATTGTTTCCCTTTTGCACTTTGGACCCTTAAGTGATCGAGTCGATTGAATGTAGCTCAAAGTGATTCCATGTGTTTGGGTACGAAAGAGAACCATTCCTAGCGTAAACGTACCCATCCAGATGTGTTGGAACAGTCTGTTTGGTCACACAAGTTGCAAAACAAAAGTTGCACCACTTTGCAACTTTCAACTACTTGTATTTGATAACTTTTTCCCCAAGTGAAAATTCGCCACCACGGGAAAATGCCTCTAAGATAGAAAAAATTGAGAGAGGTGATTATAGAGAGGCCCAACGTGATCCTATAGGATCAGACAAAAAATTTCTAATGTCACGGTATCTGAGTAACATGTTGAAGTTTGTAGCCATTTTGCACTTTCGACCCTTAAGGGATTGAGCTGGTTGAACGTAGCTGAGAGTGATTCCGTGTGTTTGGGTGTGAAAGAAGACCATTCCTAGTGTAAATTTACCCATTTGGACGTGTTGGAATAGTTCGTTTGGTCACAGAAGTTGCAGAACAAAAGTTGCATGACTTTGCAACTTTCAACTACTTGCATTTGACAATTTTTTCCCTAAGTGAAAACTTGTCACCACGGGAAAATGCCTCCGAGATAGAAAAAACCAAGAGAGGTTATTGTAGAGGATCCCAATGTATTCCTATAGGATTAGACGAGAAGATTCTAAACATCATGGTATTTGAGTAACAACATGCTGAAGTTTGCAGCCATTCTGCACTTTGGACTCTTAAGGGATCGATCCGGTTGAACGTAGCTCGAAGCGATTCCACATGTTTGGTGTGAAAGAGGACCATGCCTAGCATAAAAATAACTATTTAGATGCATTGGAACAGTCTGTTTGGTCACACAAGTTGCAGAACGAAAGTTGTACCACTTTGCAACTTTCAACTACTTGCATTTGACAACTTTTTCTCCAAGTGAAAATTTGTTGCCATAGGGAAATGCCTCCAAGATAGAAAAAATAGAGAGAGGTTATTGTAGAGGGGCCCAACATGATCCCATAGGATCAGATGAGAAGTTTCTAAGCATCACGGTATCCAAGTAACAAAATACTAAAGTTTGCAGCCATTTTGCACTTTGGACTCTTAAGGGATCGATCTAGTTGAACGTAGATCAGAGTGATTTTGTGTCTTTGGGTGCGAAAGAGAACCATTACTAGCATAAAAATACCTATTTAGATGTTTCGAATAGTTCATTTGGTCACACAAGTTGCAAAATGAAATTTGCACCACTTTGCAACTTTCAACTACTTGCATTTGACAACTTTTCTCCAAGTGAAAATTTGCCACCACGGGAAAAAGCCTCTGAGATAGTGAAAATCGAGAGAGGTTATTGTAGAGGGGCCCAACACAATCCCATATGATTAGATGAGAATTTTTTAAGTGTCATGCTATCTAAGTAACAACATGTTGAAGTCTGCAATCATTTTCACTTTGGACTCTTAAGGGATGCAGTGCAGGAGCACCTAGGCTAAGCCCATTTTGTTAGTGATCAATTTTGGCTTGTACCTGACCTTAGCCAAGTCAGGGTATTAGTGTGTTTATTTTGGACCTTAGAAGGTCTTGCTTGTGTGTGGAATGGGTGAATTAGTCACTAGGACTAAGGTCACCATAGTTTAATCATTCTTGTTAATGTTGGTTTTAATTAGCCTTAGTAGTTAATTTGAATGTTGAGCCTTTAATGTGTTCTAAACACATCCTTGTTGTTAGAAGATGCCAAGAGGTAGTTAAGAGGTTGGTTGCTCGAAATCAAGGAGTTAGAGGTCCTAGAAGTTAGGAAGAGGACACAATGATGGGAAGTTGCAAAAAGTTGTTGTAAAGTTGCATGACAACATTTGTCAGGTTGCATGCAACTTAGTTATCTCGGATCCCCTAAAAGCTAGGAGTGTGGGATCGACCAACATCCCTTAAAACTTGGAAAATGGCATCTATGTAAGGTGTGGCTCGAATGCATGGTGGGGTATTGTTGTAATCAAGTTTTTGGTTAATGGGAATAGAGAGAATTCTGGAATTTCTGTGTTTTTCCTGAGTATCTTGAGAAATAGTGATATAAAATGCTTTGTATATACTAATTTGGAATTGTATTTGTGTTCATAGTGAAGTTTCAAGTCTTTTTCATTTAGTAGTCTAGTTGTTTTGTGCTAAATTAGTGTTTTGAATTCATAGGTTAGAGTCTTGAGGTTTTTCTGGTTCAGTTTTGGTCAGTTTGTCTTTTCATGGCTCCCCCATGAAATCTAGCCACGAGAATTTCCTGAGAATGGATGGATTTGCTAGGGGAGTCATTGCTCTATACATATGTAGTGGTAGGAGTCTTGAAGATTCGAGCAGTAGGATGTATTAACAAACCCTAGGCGAGCTAAAGTTGCCCGGTTAGAGGTTTGAAGGTGAAAAATTGAAGAACATAGGCAGGGGAAGGAGGTACTGTATGAAACAAGTACAGTTCCAGGTGGGGCATAACCTTACCTAATAATGCTAGAAGGATTGAGGCTTAATCAATCCATTTGTGTGAGAAATTAGCAGGAGATCATTGAAACCCTAGGAATTAGGCCTATTAGCCCTATTTGCCCTAGATTGTAGGAACCCACTATACAGAGGAGTCAGGGGTCTGAAACCCTATGAAACATTTAAAGACTCAAAAAGGGTATATGAAAGTGAAGTTTATTTGCTAGGTTATTTGGAAAGTTTGAGCAAGAAAAGAAAAAAGGTGACTGGTAAGGGCTACAAGCAATTAGGCCTCCTCAAAGCAAGATCTTGGAATCGGTAAGACAGCAGATTGAAGGTCCTCAAAGATGGATCTAAATGGTTGTGAAATGCATGTTTTCAGTGTCTCTAAAACCCCTGCAAGCAGTTCAAGGTTGAGAGTGAAGTTGGCACTTAGATCCTTCTAAGTGTAGGAGATAGTTTACAAATTCAAACGGTGTTAAATCCTCCAAGGTGAAGCACAAGGAGTGGGACTTTTGTAGCAGAGTTGAAACAAGGCTTAGTTAATGACCTAAGCCTAATCAGGACCTAGAAGCTATCAAGTTCTTGGATGAAGACAAAGAGAAGTCTTCCTAATTAGTTGGAGCAAGCAAACCAGGGAGTACTTACACCAAGATCGATCCAGTTGAATGTAGCTCAGAGAAATTCTGCATGTTTGGGTGAGAAAGAGAACCATTCCTAGTGTAAACATACCTATTTGGACATGTTGGAATAGTTCATTTGGTCACACGAGTTGCAAAATGAAAGTGGCACCACTTTGCAACTTTGCATTGCTTGTATTTGACAACTTTTTCCCCAAGTGAAAATTCGCCACTACGGGAAAATGCCTCTAAGATAGAAAAAACTAAGAGAGGTTATTATAGAGGGGCCCAACATGATCCCATATGATTAGATGAAAAAAATTTAAGCATCATGGTACCCGAGTAACAAAATGCTAAAGTTTGCAGCCATTTTGCACTTTGGACTCTTAAGGGATCGACCAGGTTGAGCGTACCTCAGAGCCATTACGCATGTTTGGGTGTGAAAGAGGACCATGCCTAGTGTAAAAATACCTATTCAGATGCATTATAATAGTTTTTTTGGTCACACGAGCTGTAGAATGAAAGTTGCACCACTTTGCAACTTTGCACTACTTGCATTTGACACTTTTTCCATCAAGTGAAAATTGGACACCACGGGAAAACCACTCTAAGATAGAAAAAACTGAGAGAGGTTATTGTAGAGGTGCCCAACATGATCTCATAGGCTCAAATGAAGATTTTGTAAGCACCATGGTTTTTGAGTAATATCCTGTCAAAGATTGTTTCCCTTTTGCATTTTGGACCCTTAAGGGATCGATTCAGTTGAACGTAGCTCGGAGTGATTCCATATGTTTGGGTGTGAAAGAGGAAAATGTCTAGCATAAATTTACCATGCCTAGCATAAATCCATAACTTTTGATTAAAGAATTTGGAGTAGGTGCACCATGACCAAGACATGAAATTGGGGAATCTTAGTTTGGTTTCTTTGAAAGTTTGAGTCTTTGGATGTAATAATGCCATGTCAAGGCCATTCTAGTGTCTAGGGGGGTCATTTTTGTATCATTTATGTGATTATGGATTTTATAGTGCAATAAAGAGTTAAAATGGAAAAGTTGTCAAATTTGTAAGTTGCAAAATTGCAACAAATTTGAATAACAACGGCTAGATTTTTGAAAAGTTGTTTATTTGGTGGTTGAAGTCAGTTGGGACAAGGTAGTTGGGTGTCTTTGTGTTTAAAAATTCCTCACATGGTTCAAGGTTGAGGTTGGAGATGTTGTACTTAGAAGAAGATCAATAAAATTCATTGTTTCCTTGTAATTTTCTATATTTTTACCAGATATATGATGTTTCCTTGAACTGTACAGGGTGATTGTGCTCTCCTTTGGATGGAATTTAGTGGGAAGTAGACTTAACTCCATTTTAGTTTTTGTTTGGTTGGATTTCAAACGATTTTGTGCATTTTAGAAGGTAATTATTGAGGGTCGGTCTGTATACCTTGTTTTAAGGGTTTTAGTGCATTAAAATGTGATATTAATCCTTCCACCCATTGTTTGCTTTTGTAACTCAGTGGAAAGGCTTAGTTAGGGTTATAAAACATGTGTGCAAAGTTTTGTGTGCAAGGGAGGCAAATAGAGGGCTTTTAGGTGATGCCCTAGATGTCAAATGGTGCATATTTTAGTGGAAAATGGTGGTTTAGTGCTAGGGTTTGAATAAATATTTGGGGGCAGACATATCTCTTGAAATTTTAAGCTTGTGCAGACCTTTTTGATGGTGTTTCAAGCTTTGGTTGGCTGTGGGAAGGTTTGGAGTATGGGTTTTCAATAAACCCTTGCCTAACTTGTGAAAGAAGAGGGTTTTGGGGTTTGTTATGTTAGAGGGCTTATCACGCCCTAAAAGTGGAGGAATTGGTGGTTTGACAGTCTGGTTAATGCTTCCCAATGGTGGTTTTCATGTTATAGGAAGAATAAAGGGGGGTTGCTTTGTTAATTTGGCCTAATTGGCCTTGTGGACAACGTAGTTTGCTTGTTTTGTGAAAACTAATCCAAAAGAGTCTTATGAGGGTTTGATGTGTGTTGAAGAAGGCTTAAATGGGTGCCTAAAATGGTGCCCTTTTAATTCCCATGACCCTTGGGCTTCTTCAAGTTTACATTTTTTTGCACTTTTTTCACATTGACAAGTTTTCAATTTTTGCAATTTTACATCATTTTGACAAATATGCAACATGAACTCCAAAATGACCCCAAAACCAACTAACATGACTTATTACATTATAAATTGGTCTAATATGACTTTATTCAATTGAAAAAACTCAAAACAAAAAACTAACTTAAGACTTCCATGAACCAAATTTGCTCAATAACCTTGGTGCCCCTACACCAAATTTCAATATTTGTGTAAATCTCATTACAATTCCTTAGGTACTCCATTCTCACAGATCTTTTACAATTTCACTCATACATTCGAGATTCTCATATAATGTCTACATCATAGGTGCTCATTATGAGGTTAACTTCAAATGAGTAACTTGAGATTCCCTCGCTAAACTTCACACACTCTTTTATAATGGCTTCAAATTAGAATTGAGATTTGTCAAGATCATCAAAATAAGGATGTTGCATTGCTTTCTTGGCTGAGATTCTCTTCAATGGCTCATAAATCAACATTTTCTGCAACAAGAGACAAATCAATTTCTAGTAGTTTACTTACAAATACACAAAGTAAAAGAAAAAGAAAGAGCATCCAAAATGGAAATGAAATGAAAATAGATGGAAGGCACTTACAGATAGGCATGCCAATATCTCAACTTAGTCACTCCTGGTCATACATCTTCACTAGGAGTTCCAAGATACCTATTGTACACAACACCTCTCACGAATAGAATAACTTGAAATTCGAGATGCTCTTATAATGTCTACATCATAAGTGCTCATGATAAGGTTAACTTCAAATGAATAATTTGAAATTCCCTCACCAAGCTTTGCACACACTTTTATAATGGCTTAAAATCATAATTGAGATTTGTCAAGATCATCAAAATAAGGATGTTGCATTGCTTTTCTGGCTAAGATTCTCTTGGATAGCTCATAAATCTGCATTTTCTACAAGGGGACACCAATCAATTTTTAGTAGGTTACTTACAAATAGACAAAGTAAAAGAAGATGGTAGCATTGGAATCAAACAAATTAATGTGCATACAAGTATAAATTAATAAGAACCAATGTGCATACTTACAAATTAATCCAACGAATCATTTGAGTCTGCTCTACTCTTTATTGTGTCAAGTATTGCCTCATGGTCAGACTTACAAACCTTCCACAAAGTATTGTTCAAAGGTCTACCCTCATATTTGGTCAAATGAACATTGGATGCCACAACAAGGTTTGAGTAATGAAGAATCTTACGATGTGTTTCAAAGTCCTAAAATAGCCAATGTTTAACACTCTTATGTGGGTACCTTCTAAGCCACATTCCAGTAACAACAACTGAGCATGTAGGGTATTCAATGTTTTCTCCATCTATAACTGGGGCCTCCAATTTCTTTTTGGCCTCAACACAATGACACAAGTAATAGTCTGTTCCCTCTTCATTGTCTTCATCTGTAATAACTGCATAAACATGCCCTTCATTGATATGTGTAGAAAATATCTTCAAATTAGTCAACATTACAAATACACTACAAAGTAAGATCATCAAAATAGAATTTCAAAAACTAAGCAAGTAGATATATACATGGTCAAAGTCGGCCGATGATTCCATCTGTGTTAGTTCCAATGTCGTCGAAGGGAGATACGTGTGAAGTGGGCTAAGATAACTTGTCAACCATTTTTCAACCCACTCCTCTGACTCATAATTATTCTAGGCTTGCATTGTACATGAAGAACAAAATCATGCCATCTTCCGTGTATCGATACTCCATGAACCTGCATTTGAGCTAAGGAAAGAGTGTAGCTCACTCGATCCTATTAGTGAACAACAATCCTCATATGGTGCAATTTTAGTATCATCCATCAACCAAAAAAATCTACGAACTGAAGACGTACCTTAATTACCTAGACCCATCAAAGCATTACACTACTGAATGATTGATCTTGCATCTGTCAACTTTGTGTAATCAATGGAAAATTAGATGTTGTTAGCTTATTAATCAATAACATCAAAATCCAAAGAGGCTATCAAGAACAATGGAAAATTAGAACAAAGAATGATTATACCTTCCTTTCCTTCCATGCTTCACCTTCATAGCACCTTCTTGCTTGATGGATGTTGTGTTGCCCTCAGATTCGTCGTTCGAGCAATTTGGAAATGCCTAAGTCCTACAACAAGTCTTGAAGGATTTGATATGTCTAAATGCCTATGTCTAAAAGCCAATGCCTATGTCTAAAACAAATGCCAAAGTTGATCAAATGACTATATTAAATACTAAAATTGCCTATGACAATAAATGTGTGAAAGTAAATGCCTATAATAACTATGCAAAATGTCAGCATGTGTGTGTGTTTGAAAAATGAGAAGAAGATGGCATTTTATAGAAAAGGCCATTTTGAATGGATGGACGAGATAAATTAATGAAATGAACAATCCAGATTAAACTAAAGAATCCCTAATTAGGGTTAGGGCAAAATCCTTAATCGAATGGTCAAAATAAAATCGGATCGACGGTGGAGAATAAATGAGACCAATTAATTAGAAAATAAAGATTTTCGAAAAATCAAGAAGATAAGATCGCCTGATTTGCAAGATTCAAAAAATCAAAGAGATAAGATTCAGACTGAAGATAAGATTTGGAAAATCAAGAATCTGCCCGATTACTTGATTTTTGGAAGATTAATTACTAATTTGAATTAAAATAATTCAAATTATGGATTTTAAGAGATAATAAATAATCTTTTTCAGATTATTTATCAAAAAGGACTGACAGTTAAGATTGACATGACATTTTAAATAATTTAATTTATTTAAAATGAGAAGAATATTAAATTGACAATTAAATAATTAAATTTAATTATTAATTTGACCAATTAATTAAATAAATTAATCAATTTATTTAATTAAGACAATCAAGGATTTATTAAATAAATAAGTAAAATTTATTTAATTAA
>VDFB02356460.1:0-19270 GCA_007258455.2 Sequoia sempervirens | reverse complement strand
GCCTAAAATTGTTTCCATATATCTAGCTCCAGAGCTCAAGTTTTGATTGCAAATGGTGGTATAGTTAGTTATTCAGGGAAGTTTCATAGCATTAAATTATCCATGGGAGATTATCAACTTTATACCCCAATGTATGTGATATCCATGGGTGCAGCAGATATTGTTTTGGGAGTACAATGGCTTACTACATTAGGAACAATTGAGATGAACTTCCAAGAACTATTCATGAGATTTCAATCAGAAGGAAGGCTAGTAGAGCTAAGGGGGTTGAAGGAAAAATCTCCACAAATCGTAAGCTCTCATCAAATGCAAAAGTTTCTTAAGAAAGGAGTGGATGGATTTTGTAGCCCAATCCATGTTCATTAGAAGTCTCTCAATCTAATACCTCTACTCATCCAGATTTGGTAAGTTATAATTGATCGCCACTGCCTGTTCTTGGAGATATGCCTAAAAAGGAATTCCTCCTAAGAGGGATCATGATCATTAAGCAAAAGTTAGTCCTAGGAGACAAATCTTAATTTAACATCGCCTTACGTGTATCCACACATACAAAAGAGTGAGATAGAAAAAATTGTTGAAGAGATGCTAGAGGCAGAAATCATCAGGCATATCCAAAGTGTTTACTCCTCGCCTATGGTGATGGTACATAAGAAGGATGATAATTGGCACATGTGTCCAAATTATAGAGTGCTCAACATGTACACCATTAAAGATAAGTTTTCAATTCTAGTCATTGATGATTTGCTAGATGAATTAAATGGAGCTATGCATTTTACCAAGCTAGATCTTAGATTTGGTTATCAAAAAATTCAGATTAAGGAGGAAGATATTTGTAAGACAACATTTTGGACTCATGAGGGTCATTATGAATTTTTGGTGATGCGATTTGGTCTTACCAATGCACCATCTACATTCCAAAGTTTGATGAATTCCACTTTTAAGAAGTTCTTGAGAAATTTTGTGTTAGTATTCTTTGATGATATATTGATTTATAGCAAGACTTGGGAAGAAAATTTGCCAACATGTGACCAAGCATTACAAATACTTGAAGATCATAAACTCTATGCTAAGCCATCCAAGTGTGCTTTTGGTCTTACAGAGGTGGAGTATTTGGGACACATAGTTTCACATGAAGGAGTAAAGGTGGACCTTAACAAAATTAAGGTTATCATGGAATGGCCTATTCCAAAACCATTAAGAAATTGAGGGGCTTTTTAGGATTGACAGGATACTATACAAGATTTGTGAAGAATTATAGTCATATAGCAGCACCCTTCACAGCTTTATTGAAGAAGGATTCTTTCTTTCATTGGAACGACATTCTCGGCCAATACAACATTTGAGAGATCAAGGAGGCTATGTGTACAAACTCTAGTATTTCTGCTACTCCTCACTTCACCAATGAATTCATTGTGGAATGTGATGCTTCTAGAAATGGGATAGGAGCAAGGCTCATGCAAGATGGCTCCACTCAATTGCTTTGTGGAGAGTCATCAATTAAAAGGTAAGAATCAACTAAACCTATTTATGAGAAGGAAATGCTAGCAATCCACCATGCAGTGAAAAAATGATGGCCTTATCTATTGGGTAGACATTTCAAGGTTAAGATAGATCATGATAACCTAAAATATTTTTTGGAACAAAGACTATCTTCTGAAGAGCAACAAAATGGGTCACTAAGATGTTAGGATATGACTTTGAGATTGTATATAAGAAAGGAAAAGAAAATATTGTCGCAGATGAACTGCTAAGGAAGGATGAGAAAGATGAAGCCTTATTATGTGCCCTTTCAATATTACAAGCAAATTGGGTGGAGGAAGCCAAAGCAGAGTGGCAAAATGATGTTGTGACAAGTAATCTCATCGAGAAATTAAAAAGTGATCCTAGTAGTTCAGATAAGTTTTGTTGGAAGGGAGATACTCTTTGGTATAAAGAGCATTTGTATCTCTGCAAGAATTCCAACCTTAAAATCAAGATTCTCATAGAGTTGCATGAGTCTCCAGTGGGTGGTCATTAGGATTTTTGAAGACATATCATCAAGTCAAGCAAGATTTCTTTTGGGAAGGGCTAAGGGTGATGTTCAAAAATTGTGGTTGAATGTTTGGTGTGTCAAAGGCATAAAGGGAGATAATTAAGACACCAGGTCTCTTGCAACCCTTATCTATTCCTAGCCACATTGGGAAGAGGTATCCATGGACTTCATCACGGGCTTCCCAAATCTAAAGGTCATAATGTCATCATGGTGGTAGTTGATCGGCTCACTAAATATGCACATTTCATTGCATTAGCACATCCTTTTACAGCAAGTGCAATGGCTAAAGCTTTTTTAGAGAATATCCAAAAGCTACATGGTACACCTAAATTTATTGTTAGTGATCGTGATCCTATCTTCACTAGTCACTTTTGGAAAGATTTATTCTCATGTTTGGGTACTCAATTGGCTCTTAGCTCTTCATACCACCCTCAATCAGATGGGCAAACGGAGGTTGTTAATAAGTGTTTGGAAGGATATCTACGTTGCTTCACTTAGAGAAACAGTCTCATGGGTAGATTGGCTACCACTTGAGGAATGGTGGTATAACACTTCTTCATAGCTCATAAAAAAATGTCTCCATTTTTGGCACTTTATGGATATCATCCTCCTTCCATCACATCATCAATTAAGGTGTCCCAAGAGTTCGGTAGTAGAAGACCACTTTTGCTTCATCAACAACAAGTACTTTCAGGACTCAAGGAGAATTTAGCCATGGCACAAAATCGAATGAAACAATAGGCAGACCAACATCATAGTGAAAGAAGTTTTGAAGTTGGGGATTGGGTCTTCTTGAGATTGCAACCTTATAATAAAATCTCACTAAAGCAAAAAAAAAGAATAATAAGTTGTCTCCAAGGTATTATGGTCCATACCAAATCATGCAAAAGATTGGTAGTGTTGCCTACAAGCTTGAGTTGCCACCAACAACAAAGATACATCCAGTTTTTCATGTTTCCTGTTTGAAGAAGGTAATTGGGCATAATATTCCCACTCAAACAACACTTCAGAGCTAGATGAAGAAGGAAGAATCATTTTGGAACGAGTGCATTCGTCAAACACACACAAAGAAGAGGAATAGAACTATCACTGAGTATCTCATCCAATGGAAGAATTTACCAGTTGAAGATGCCACATGGGAAGATGAGGAGTTCATTCAAAAGTTTCCAAACTTGATTAGCATTGAGGACAATGCTTCTTTGAAGAAGGGGGGCATGCTATGCCCTTAATATTATGGTCCATTGGGTTATGAATAGTCAGCTTGTGGCTATCTTAACTCTCTATTAAGTCATATTATCATTAGTATATTGTTATTTAGTTGTTTAAGTCAGCCTAAGTCTTATATAGGTGTGTCTAAGTCGGCCTAGGTGATATCCTTGGCATAAATAGGTATATATAGGAGGTTGTGAGTCTTATTTCATCATCAAGTTGTGAAGTGTGTTCTCATTAGAGATATTTCGAGGTTTGCCCCCTCAAAGTGGCTTGTTATTCTCAGTTATTATCAAGTATTTGCAGCATATTTCATATCATATTCTTCTATTGTGCAAGTAATTTCATAACATATACATCTTCAAAGTCTCCATGAATACCCTTGAATCACAAGCCCTCTCCAAGAACTCCATGTAAACAAGCATGTAACCACACATCCCATGCCATGCTTCAAACCTCATAAATGAAAACAAGAGATGCTCTCAACCTCTTAGCCAAAATGAAAAATTATCCACCCCTATACAAATACATGTGTGCTTTCTTTTATAGATATAAGCATACAAAAAACCACCAAGTGGTACTACATAAACCATGTGACTAATACCATGTGCTTACAAAACTATTAACCCCCACATTTAATTATTGGCACTAAGTTTTCTCAATATTAAATATTTTCCCAATGTGCAACCCCACATTAAATATTTATCACAATGTTACATACAACACATAAAATGGCCCCAATAATGCTAACCCATGTGAAGCAGACATCCTTAGATCCCCTAGGAACACCATAAATAATAAGGTATTACATTATAACATTATGCAAGACTTGGAAAACACACCTTTTCCTGATAGTCGCATGTTGATAGCACCTCACTATGCTTCTTCTATGTCATATCATGCCTATTTTCTATCATCTTGTGAATGGTCTCTCCACACAACCCATTCTTCTCTCTTCTCCATGTTGCCTAGTAAATCTCACATGCAACTTCTTCCCTTTTTATCTACTCTTTCCCTTAGCCTACACTTGTTCTCTCTTTCTTTCTAGCATGTTTTCTTAGCTCCTCATGGGAATTCTCCTCTCTTCCATGACTCTGCTTGACCTATTCATGATTTTCACCTCTAATTAGGATCTCCTAGTTTTCTCCATATTCATCTCTTAGGGCTCCTTGTCCACAATAGGTTAACTATTCATATGTCCAATCTTCATCTCTTCATGCACAAAACCCAATAGATTTTCCCAAGCACTCCTATTATTTTTATCACCTAGAATGATACCTTGTCTAAAAAAATTCACATTCCATCTTTCAATCCCTTTTTCTTGCATGCCTTTTTCTTGGATACCACTCAAATTATCTAGGTGTTTAAATGACACCCACTATCATACTTCCTTGAGTGTTAAAACACCTTGTCATTAATGCTAGGCATGCCCTTTCTCTAACCAAATCCCCCTTGGATCATGCATGATCATTGCCATAAATATTTTTAGGGGTGGTCAAATGACTCATTCAACAAATTTGGTGCCAACCTCTAGCTCACATCATCTTCTTTGCCATAAATGTAGTTCCTTTCAAAAGTCCATGGCATCTTCATTGTGTTTGCCACCACCTACTTGACTTGAGCATTAAATGTTGATCTCGTCATGTGTAATCATCCACTTTTCCCCTACAATTCATTCCTACAATGTCCTCTTCATTATTATCGTGATCTCCTTTGCGACCAAACTACTCATAGAATTAGCTTGCTACCCAAGCATGGTTACCAAATTGGCCCATCAAAATTTATCATTACGATGAACAATGCAAGCAACATCCAACCTCTCTCTTGTAACATTGTAGCCTTCTCTTGCTACCCTTCTTCCACTCAGTTGCCTTACTACAACCTCTTGATCTCTTCCTTAGCCCCTTCATACACCTCGCTGAACTACAACCAGCTTTATGATCTTGTCCATACAACTAACCAAACATTTTGTAGCACCTACGGAATCCCCTATAATTGGATACTCATCCACATTAGCAAAAAGACACCTCTATTGCCTCCTCCTCACCACATGTGACCTCCTCCTACTTAATTGCCACTCTTCTACTCCACCAACACTCACTTACACTAACTAGTGTGGCATTGACAAAACAGTCAGGGTCCCTTTTCTTTAACTTATTTGAGATAATTTACAATAGAAAGTGCAGCAAAATAGTAAATGAGCTGATTGGTTATGTTGGTCGGTGATTAAAGCAAACCAGAAGCACGCGTGCTGTTTTCTGCTGGTCTTTTGGCTCTGCCTTTAAATTATTGTCTTTGCTTTGTGGGTACCGTCTACACATACTTTTAGCTCATATAATGAGACTTTTCACTTGGAAAAGAAACTGAAAATAAAGCACCACATAAACGATTAGCTCGGTCATTCTAACAGAGACAGTTATTCCAAATGAGTTATGACATTATCTTATTATATGAAAGAAATTTTCATTTCATGTCGTAGAATTAATATCCTCAGAGACTACAGTTCTTATTTATGGCGGCCCACCAAATATCATCAATAACATATATCACGCCTAGTTTTTGAACGGTTCTTTAGTGTGAGATTAAATGCCATTTATTGGAAGAACTTGGTTACAACGGAAAGAATACTATCCTCTTATGTTTCAGTTGAAACTCATCAATAGTGGACAGAATTTATTGAACAGATAATTAGTTTGGTTGATTCAGTCTCCTCCATCTTGATTATGTTGTCCATTTCAACTCCTTCATTAACGACAGAAGATAAGAGAAAATGGTAGAAAGTTGGATCAATTTGTATTTAAATGCTGTTGTCTCTATGGATTAACCTAATATAGGTTAATCTTAAATATGGAGTCTGATGAGATCCAATATGGTTCTTATATGATTTTACAATAGTTGGAGTTACATGAAATATAACATTTATGGACTATTTAGATTCTTTAGAGGGTCTTCACAAATGTTATATCTTTGAATTCATTAGAGAGTCTGTACAAACTCTCAAATGATTTAGAATTAAAATTTTGATTTCAAATTGGTTGTCTAGAGAAGTTTAATTATGTACTTAATTAATGTCATAAAATGGATTGATTTGACTTTTTACTTTTATTGTATCTAATTTAATGTATTTAATTCTTGTTAGAATAAATAAAGTATAAATATACATAAAGATATTTATTTGTGAAATTAAAATTTGATTTAATCAAAAAAATATAAAAACACGGTAAATCTCAATCAAATAGTAAAAATAAAATTCAAAATAGAAGGATTAAGTTAGGAAATTAGATTTATTTTTAAGTCTTACAAGTGTTGTACAAGTTTCTCATTTGTGTTTAAAAACTTTATTACTAGATGGTGTACACATGGTAAATGGATTTTTTGAGGAAGGATCTTTTTCCATCTTTTAAAAAAAAATATTTTTAGAAAGGAATTTTATTATAAGTGTTAATCCACAATATACTTCTTGTCAATTGTTCAAAGTCAATTTTATTGGAAGTGTTTTTTGACAATACAATTCTTGTCAATTATTCAAAGCATGTAAACTTGTATGCGTAATAAGTTTGTTATGCCAAAAATGATTTCATAATTCAAATTATGTATACACCTTAGTATTAAATGATGAAATTTATTATGAACTAAATGTAAAAAAAGTATTAAACCTATGATGTAGCCTTATGTAATATTTTATAGGTTTGAAGAAAAGAGCTATTAGCTTAAGGTTTTATATTACATAGATTGGCTATGAGATGTTACTTCTTCTCTAATCTAGTGTTCTCCCTTTTTAATCTAAAAAATCTTACATATATATATTTTTTCAATAATCCCTTTCTATGAACATTGATTCTTGTTCTAACCAATTTATCCAAAAAAAATTATACATGTATTGTTTGTGATTTAGAAAAATTGTAAAATCCTTTGTGCAAAATGTTTAATGTTTGTTTCAGCTCAAATCTTGTGTAAAGGGCTAAAAATATTGCATTGCATTTGTGTTTTTGATAATATATCAAAACTTTTAAATTAAAGCCTGTAGATATTACATTAGTAGGTATCTTCAAATTCATTTGATTAAATGATTTCCATCATAAGATCTCTTCACATGTATATTACATATATATAAAAAAATAGAAGTAAACATTTTTTATTGAAGCAATATCATAATTTTAGACTAATGGTTGACATTTATTTCAACCATTTTAATTCACTTGCTCTTAGAAATTCCTTTACTTTGGTGAAGGTGAGGCAGTTTGTTGTTGGTTTGGAGGGTACCCATTGGTGGGGTCTGCTTCTTTTTTTATGGTTTTTTATTTGGTGTTGAGGACATGCTGATTGTTAGCGTGGACTTGTTGCTGATGGTTGTGTGTGTTTTTTCTCTGGTGGTTTCTAGTATATTGTCGAAGACCTTGGGTCTTGGTTGGTTGGTGGTGTACTATGTCCATGGTAGAGGTTGTTGGTTGTTGGTTGGGTTGAACTTTTTGTTTTATCTTTTGACCCAGTTGTTCATTTTGTTTAAAGGGGTAAGGTTGATCCTGGTGTGGTCTTTGAAGCCCTTGAGGATGTTAGGATATAGTCTCTTTTGGCCCCCTTGCTATTTGGAGGTGGTCTGTCTTTTGGTCCTCTTATTGAAGGTCTTTATGGGGGAGTTCTCTGCCCTTTTTTTTTTGCTAGTGCGTTGTTGGTTGGAGGAGTTCAAGGTTGTTTTGGAAAACCCAATTGTATCTACTTCTTAAGAAATTTGATGTTGTTGTGGTTGAGTTATTACAAAGGTTTATTTTGAAGGCTCAAACATGGTTGTGTTTAATGCTAATGGTTGTCTCTTCTTTCAAGCTCTAGTATCTTACCTTGCAAAAGGTGGATGTGACTATGCTTTCTATCAAAGTTCTTTCTTTCTTCCAGGTTCTATAGATGGTGTCTTCTATGGAGGTGAAGTTTGTTCCTCTTGAGGTGGACCCCTCTCCTTTTGAGGTGGAGTTGGTTGCTATAGAATTGGCAGAAAGTTCTCTTCTTTACTGCTTGTTTCTATTGAGGTGGAACTTGTGTGTATAGGAGAGTGTTGGCTTTGGTGGTAAGGCTTTCTATTTCTTCCTCTCCATTAGAGGGGAGCCCTCTCCTATTGAGGAGGAGATTGGGTTGGATTTTCAAGTGGGATGGAGTAGCAAGGAGGTGGATGGTTATCAATATTTTTTTGTTCTCTCTAGCTTCCCTATTGAGGTGGGGAGATTGGATTTGATGGGCTCAGTGTTGTTGTTACTGAGCAGATGATTTTCTCTAGCCTAGCTACATTGTTTCTTGACTGTTTTAAGTGGTTCCTACCATCAAAACTTAGTTGTTTGGGTTTAAGGTCCCTTCATTACTTGTTAGTTGTTTGCATCTTGAGTTGTCTTGTTGATCTCTAATGGTTGTCATTGTTTGGTTGCCGATGATTTTCTATTTTTTTTTTCTATTTGCAACTTTCTTACTTTGGATAGGGTTGCAGATCCCTTCAAAACCATTTGTACTGGGTTTCAAGGCCCCATTAAAACTTATTTTACCTTTAATAAAAAATTAGACTTCTTTAAAATGTAGAAAATGAATAAACATATATATTTACATATACACATATAGAGATATTTATTTACATATTGATGTATATGTGTGTATATACATGCATATATTGAAATTTAATTCCTTTATATATATTATAAAAGGTGAAAACCACTTATAATTACACTGATAATATATAAATCATAAGAACAAAGTTATAAAAACTACTATAGTTCAGAGATTAAAGAAAGTATATGAGAGCTCAACTCTAATAAACTATCATCAAAACAATAATCCTACCATATGAATAAATATAGCTAATAATACATATATATAGCCAAAACCACCCCCTCTCTCTCTCTCTCTATATATATATATATATAGAAAGCAAAAGAGAATTAAAACAAAAAAATGCCCAACCCAAGAATTCAAAATAATATATTAAATTACTCAATATTAGTTTTTTTATGAAACAAAAGCTAAGACTTGAGTTGAAAATTTAATAAGAAACTAAAAAACACGAAGGATGAGAACAAGTTTTCTTTTAGGTGTTTAATAAATTATGAGTGCTAAACAAGGGAGAAGGAAATTGGAGAAAGGCATTTATGAAGCTATAAGATGTTCAAAATATTCCTCAACACTAGCACCAATGATAAAAAATCATATCTATAGTTTTAAATATCATGTATGAACATCTAAACACTTATGTTTGAAACTTTGACACTAATGTATTTACCTTTAAATAGTTTTAGGATTTACAAAATTCAATTACCAATTTTTTGTAAGTGTTTACTACTATAGAATCTTGAATTTTTTTTATGTAGATCATAGAACCTATATAAATATCTATAATCAACAAAAAAATAGGGTTAGGCTATTGAGAGATTACTTCAATCAACCCTTAGGTGGATTTTTAAGCCTCAAAATTTAGGGGTGATCCCACAAAGTTGGTTTACAATTTCTAGGAGATTCTGATTTTTGTTGAAATCACATATTTTTAAAAAATATAATGATTTAAACCTTAAAGATCCATTTAAAGAATTCCAATTGAAGAGGGTTTTATCAAACTACCTTAGATCAAACCCCCTTGGATACAACTCCACTAGTTTTAAACCATACCTATAACATAGTCTCCTTTACACCTATCAAAATGCTGATAAAAAACCACTTTTGATTTACCTTTTGGGGGATCAAATGAATTCATTTAAAATTTATTTTTTGTGAGTATGTAGTCCTTTTTTTAGGATAGTAGGAATCGCAGCACAACCCCTATAAACTGTAATGCTGGTAAACTTTTTTTAACGCGGATCGACAAGGTGGCCGACACACTCCTCGTACCATGGGACGGGGGACTAGAACTTGTGACCAGCAGAGAGCACAAATTACTTAGCCAACCAAGCTAGGGCCCCTACCGGAGTATGTAGTCCTTATTATAAGCTTCCTAAAAGTATAATTTTAAATAAATTTAATTTAATTATTATATTTATTTTTTATTTCTTCCAATGTAGGTTTTTCACCGAAAATCATGCTCTATACTGCACATGTGGAAAAATAGAAGATTATAATTTTTTTTTTTGAAAAATATGAGTGCACCAGACATTGAAGTCCTTGATCCAATTTTTTTTTTTTGATACATACAAAAAAAAATGTGTTATGTAGTCTTCCTATGTCTGAATAGTAATTGGTTTGATTTCAAAACTTGATTAAGGAAAACATATTCAATAAAACACTATGAAACCAATTGGAAGCACTAGATATTGTAGTTATAAATCTAAATTAAAAAAAATAGAATTTTATCCTTCATGGAAAACAAGTTATGTGTTATACGGTGAGCGTCACTCTTTAAAAATGACGTTTACTGAAAAAATTAGTTTTCAAAGGAGCTGGAAAAAGAAGTGCAATCTGATTTCAAAAAGTTTGAAAAAAATATATTTAGAATCAATAGACAAAATGTCACAAATCACTAGTTTGCATCATCTTCAAATTCCTCATGGTTTAGCCGCTATAGGTACCCGAAAGTGAAGATTTAGTTAGAAAAAATCAGTTCAGTGTCCAGTTTGGCCAAAAATTGTAAACCAGTATTGTGGGATCACCCTTAGCCATGGAAATTAGAGGTGTGTGATCTCTATGCATTAATGTAGAATATGTGTGCAATAAATGCAACTTAAAATTAGGATGAAATTTAAACCCTGGTATGGTATGTGTATTATAGTGAGGAGATTAAGGTGATTGTGTTTTTCACTAGAGTATTATTACAAGTATGGGAATGGGAGATGTAAGGTGTTGATCTAGAAAAGGAATTATGGAATCCAAGTAGGTCTCAATGGCCAGGGTCTCAAAAATACTAAAGAGGATCTTATCTAATGGGAGGGGAGAAACAAGTAAATAGAAAAAATTCATAATATTTCATAACTATTGAGAGTGTGGGTGATGACTAATAATTCTTTAAAAACATTATAGTGATGAAATTCAATAAGAAATTAAGATGTATGCATATCCTTATAGATTTATTTTCCTTGAAAATGAGGGCGAGAGTGATTTTATGTGAATTTTTAAGATAAGGACCCAGTAAAAAGTATACTAAGGATTCATCAAGGTTAGTTGTAAAATTAAAATTTTCAAATTCTAAGTTAGACACTAGTGTCTATATTTAAAAGTGAGATGTGGGAAAAGGGAGAAGGCCCTATGATTTGACTTTAGGGTTTAGTCACCTTTTCCTTTTGTTTCATTTAGAATTGAGGTAGTGGGGGTTTGATGAGTTTGAACAAGATATAGGATTGACTTATAACCTAAAAGGTGAGTCAACCTTCCCTTGACCAAATCTGAAATGGACTTAAGGATGAAATGCAATGAAATGACTAGGCTAATGATGCAAATACCTATTCTGATGGAAATAGAATAGACACAGAAAATCACAGATAAATCTTGACTTTAGAAATAGATTGAGCATATTGTTGTGCACCTGGCATATGAATCTGGGGCTAATTTATGAGGACCTAGTCACCCTAGGCAACTATGTCCTAATAGGAGGATCTCAAACTTGATTTCATAGTCCACTAGTGTTAGATCAAAGCATTCATTTTCTAGTTTGCACTATTGGATCATTGTCAGATATTGTTGTAATTGATTTTTTGTTTGTTTTCAAGGTATAGGATTTGAATGCAACAATTAAAAATTAACCTTCAAATTTCTCTCAATCTTTTTCATATCTAAAACCTACACATTCGAAGAGAGAGAAAGGGTTGTGTCATATAGGGGCTTGCCTTAGTCAAACCTCATGTTGGTGTCTCCACCTCGATAATGGAAATATCAATGAAAGAAAAATAAATAACAAATGAATGATGAATCAAAAATAACCTACAATTTACCACTCACAAATAGCTTCCTTGAAGAATTGAAGGCATACAAATCTCCTCAAGGCTTGATTATTGTTGGCTGGATTTTTCTTGAAGACATACAAGGGTTAGATCTCACAAACAATATGAGAACATGAACATGAATAAACTCACATGTACACCTTCACATGATGTTGTGATATATTGAATTGTTGCAATAAATCTTTGAAATACTACTCTTGACTTACTTGATAATGCTCTTGATATTGCTTGATCATAAATTCTCCAAATAATTTTCTAGATATCTTTAAATGATGCAATAAATAGGTATTTATATGAAATTATTCTAATTTCCCAAAAAATATATCCCGACAACTGACATTGGACATTTGAAATTCAAATAAAAAATATCGACAAAAACATATTCAATTTTGGAGGAAAAATAGGGGGACTAAGTCACCCTAGGTGATTGTGTCCCAAATGTATTTTGCAGGACTTAAGGTGTCGAGGAAAAAATATTAAATGAATTATTTGTTTTTATGCTTGCAATTTGTTGGTAAATGTTAAAATGTGTGGCAAAATGCATAATTTAGGAAATTAGGCATACAATTAGGTCCATGCACATAAGAGGGGGGGAAAACATAGTGTGAAATTGTCAAGGGTGATAATTCACTAGCTACATTTACCCCCCACTTTAGTGAGAGTATGAAAATACACTTAGACTCACACTAAAGTAGTAAAAAATGTTAAGACGGGTCTGATTGTCCAAATTTTGAAGAGATAGGATGACTATGAATCTAGGGGGAGTACACAAGCCCCCAGGATTCAAAATCCCATGGAAATACAACATAAGCACAAAGGAACACACATGTATGTAATGCAAAATGATAACATACAAAAACATACATGACAAAAACACAACATGATACACCACACAATACAAACGTAATATGAACATAATACAAATATTATAAGAAAATAAAAACAAAAACACAAACACATAGTACTAAAGAGATTTGGTTGGTAAGGAAAAGAGACATAAGTCTTAAATTTGTCTCAAATATCAAACATCATCCATCAAATAAATGTTAGATAAGAGAATTCTCTCATGAGGAGTAGCAAGTTGTGTTATGCCAAATCACTCACGAGCCGTGCATTGATCTACTAGCTAGAAAGTTGTGTTATGCTAGGTGTCCATGGAATATGATGGGTTCCACAAGGCTAGCAAGTTGTGTTATGTTAGACACTCATGAAACACATAGCTCTACTATCAAATAAGTTATGTTATGCTTGGAAACCATGTTAAAAGGGGTACTCAAGTCCATGACCCAACAAGCTATGTTATGTTGAGTCCATGAACTATCTTGTCAAAACTTCACCTAAGAAGGTGCATAAACATCTATGAAGATGATGAAAAATTCACCTAAGAAGGTGCATAAATGTCTAAGAAGATGAAAAAAACTCACTTAAGAAGGTGCATAAATAGATCTAAGAAGACGGAAAAGACAAGGCTAAACCTCAAGGGGTGTTATAAAAAACACCATCATAAAAGGTGCTTTAAAAAGTGAGAAAGAGGCATTGCTCAATACATGAAAGGTCATGCATTAGGGAACATCACACATGACATCACCACCAAGAGAGGACAAGTCAAGGAATAAAATATCACACCTTAGGGAATATTATCTATAGTATTACCACCAAAGGGAACATCATATGCCAATAAAATTCACACACTTGGAGGATATCAAGGCCAATATCACCACAAAGGAGACACAAATAGATGCCACATTTCCATTGCTAAGGTCACACTTGAATCTAGGAGATATATGCTATCATCACTAAAAAGGGACCGTTTCTTATGTAAACAATAAGCAGGAGGTTATATATTCCCCTTAAAATGTTAGCGTACTTGCTACACTAATATTTTAAGGAGATAGGAAGGGATCCCTCACTAGAAGGAATGCACCTAACACTATAAGGCTACCTAATTCCTTTCCCCCAAGTGTAGGGACAAAGATGACCCAATAGGGATGATGATTTTTTGCTCCTTGCAAGATGAAATATGATTGCATAAAACCTAGTTTATACCCCCATGCATGGTAGTGAGTACGTTGTAATACAAATACCACATGGCAAGGATACAAGTGCATATATGTTAATCTATTATTTGATTAATTTGATAATTGTAAGGATCAAATTCTTCCAATTTCTTCTTTAAAGCACTACACTCATTAGTAGTGTGTCCAAATATTTTATGATATACATAGTAGGATATATTTTTATTCTTTCATTTATTATCTCTTTGTTCACGAAAAAGTGGTAATGTAATGTACCCTAAGTTTAGAAGTGTAGCTAAATTATGCTCAGTCTTGGATAGAGGATGTGGAGTAGGTAACAAACCTTTCTTAATAGGGCCATGGATTTTACATGGATTGGTTGGTGGAGAGAATTTTTGATGTAAAAGTGGAGAACCTTGGTAACCTATTCCTTTTGTGTCTTCAGGTGGTGCTTGTTCCAAAAGGGAATGGATTTTATGTTCATTATTTATGTCACATCCTTGTTTTGTCAAGATCCTATTTAGCCTTGGCCATAAAATTACTCCGAGATAATACATGTGTGTTAGTAACTTTGTTCTCATATGATGGAATTTTGGGTGATATGTTTTCTTTATGATTGTTATTGATAGGTACTTCCATGCACTTTGGTTGAGGTATGAAACTTTGCAAATTACTTTCCTTATGCAATGTGGAAAACATTTCAATTGGTGGTATGGTAGGTGGGGCTAATTGTTGATATGGGTGATTAGGCCATTCCATTGAAGGGTAAAGGACCACACTATTCTCAAGGTTGGATGAAGTATTTTTATGAATTTATTCATGATTTCCTCTTCTTGCCTCAAGATATCTTTGTTAAGAAGTCATACATTGGGAGATGAAGGATCATGAGTTTAATCATTTGAATTAGGGTCATTTCCAAACACACAACTTGAAAAATTAACCAAGGATTTTAAGGAAGTAAAACTATTACCAAAACAATTAGCCATTATGATAATGTTATGCTTGCAATGAGGTTCAGATTGTTATACAACAGTGAACTAAAAAATGAAATTCAGATTTGGACAGAGGATCCTGAGAGGGTTCTATCACAAAAATCTAAGCATAAATATCTAGGAATAGGTTGCCTAGGGTGATTGTGTCTAGTTGGTATTTTTGAAAAATTTAAAATTTGACCATGTTTTATACTATATAAGGTTCTTAGGTCTATGTGCAAATAGGTCTGATAGTAAAATATTTTCCAAATTTTACCCAATTTATGATTGTAATTCAAAAATCAAGTATGCAACAATTTGTAAAATGTTCCAACAATAAATATCAATTCCAAGTACTATTTATAGATAGAAGATGGAAAATTTGACTAATCTCAATATGCCTAAATCTAAAAATGATGCTTTTTTGAAACAAATCAATGAAAATTTTCCCTTTTTGAGCTATATGCAAGATTCCTAAATGAATGCAATGAACTTTTTTAGATTTGTTTTCAAATTTAAATGACCTAATACAGATTTTGAAATGCAATTTGAATATAAATTAGACCTAAGATGACTGAAATTAACCCTATTTCAACCTTTAATGCAATATTGTATGTAAATTTTTGAAATTTTATGCTTTTTATTATGCAAAAAAGAAGCCTAAATGAACAATACAAAACAATGCAATGTTAAACCTAGATCTAGGATGACTTGCCTCGAATTTTAGAAGGTTTATAATGTAAAAATGTCAAGTTCACCAAAATGAAATGTGGGAAAAGGGAGAAGGCCCTAGGATTTGACTCTAGGGTTTAGTCACCTTTTCCTTGTGTTTCATTTAGAATTGAGGTAGTGGGGGTTTGATGAGTTTGGACAAGATATAAGAGTGACTTACAACCTAAAGGTGAGTCAACCTACCCTTGACCAAATTTGAAATGGACTTAAGGATGAAATGTATTGAAATGATTAGGCTAATGATGCAAATACAATAGACACAGAAAATCATAGACAAATTTTAACTTCAAAAATAGACTAAGCAGAGTACTGTGCACCTGGAATATGAACATGGGGCTGATTTCTAAGGACTTAGTTTCCCTAGGCGACTATGTTCTAGTAGGAGGATCCTGGATCTGATTTTGACAGTCCTCTAGTGTTGGATCAAATCCTTCATTTTATGGTTTTTGTACTGTTGGATCATTTTCAGATATTACTGTAACTGAGTATCCATTTGTTTTCAAGGGTGACAGTTTACGATGCTATAAAAAGTTCCCAGTAGAATTAAGACACTAGTGCCCAAGTTCACATGTATTTGAGTTAGCATTCCAAATTTTTTTGGGTAGGTTTATGGTAGGTAGTGTAAAGACCTAACCCACTTCAAAGCTTTTTTTTTAAAGGAAAAATTAAACCTCATATTTTTCCTCTATATTTGAGTACCAAAAATATTTCTCATTTATCAGATTTCCTACATACCTTGTATCCACAGAGATCAAGATATCAAAGGACCAAGGTGCAATATATATAGTTATGTTTGTTCTATATACCATATGAGTGGGTATGCAACCCTATCTAGGGTCCAATTCCCCTAGACTGCTCTTTGTTGACTACCACCTACTCAAATAAAGTAGAGACAAAATCCTAAGAGTATCTATTTGTAAACACCCCAAATTATGTTTGACATTAATTTTAAAGTGTAATGGTTTCAAATTATCCTAAGATGTGCCTCCAGTTTTCTATTGAAAGGGTTATTGATTTCATATATCGATAATGTACCCAAATAAAAGTACAAAGCTATGACACACTTTTATAAAGGAAACAATCAACACTAATCCAACTGTTAAACTTGAATCACTAAAAAGTGGCATATATGTTTTGAATTTTGAAATGATGTTAACTAATAAAATGTGTGTTTTTAAGTATATTTTATGTTTGTGTTTTTTAAAGAAAATTAAAAATTATTTGAATATAGTTTTTAATAAATTGACATTATAATTTACTTGCTGATAAAATGTTAAAAAAATTAAGTTACATGAGACGTTGATCTTTATATATTAAATTTCATTTTTTTTCCTTCAATTTTTTTTTGTGTATTTATAACTTGAAAATTTAGCGCATGGATATATTTTTTTCCAATTTTGATAAATATATATTTTTAAATAAATATTAAAATGTGTTTGTATTAAAACACAATTGTTTCCATTTGGCATCAACTTTCATATTAACTATTTATCTAAACTAGAAAAAAATATACAATCCTGACATAGATTCTTTTGTCTAGTGCATCCTATTTAAAAAATAATAATAAGTTTTAGTATTTTTCTTGACATGGTAATCAACCTAATATTTTTGTGTTGATAACATGCTTTTAGTAAAATAAAATATAAAATATAAAAAATAATTAAACTATTAAATACATATATTTTTGAAAACTACACTTATTGATCTACAAAAGGGTATTTTTACATTTAAAAAAAATTTATTTACATGAGTAAGAGTTGTTGAAACATCAAAATTTTCAACTATATTTTTTTTAGGTAAATTGGCCTCAAAGTGGTGCTAAATATGTATTTAGTCAACAATTTTAGTTGGAAAAGTTGTGGACATATCTAACTTAACTAGAATGAATCTTACTAGATCATATGTTTGACCAAAATTGATTTTTAGTCATAAATACTCAAATTCACTTGTGCTGATAAGTTGGCCGAAAGTGTGACACAATTTTTTACTTTTATGCACCCAATACTTAAGATGTTTCTATCAAAGAATGATGTATCCTAACTCTAAATAGTTCAGCTAAATTTTCTAATTAATTTGATCTTTCTTTAATCACAAGAGTTGTACCTCACTATAGATTATTTTATGTTAACTAGAATAGTTACAAACTTGAAAATTGATAATACAATATATAATTATCCATCCAAAAATTTAAAATGATAAATATTAAAAACCTTGTTATTGCTTAATGAGGCATGAAAGGATGCATATACATTAAAAATACACAAATCCTATTAGAATAGATACCTCTTAACTATATTGATTCTTCCTTACTATATCTATATCATTATTAATAATCAAATCTATGCTATGAAAATAATAAAAATAATACAACACCAACTTTAATAGATTGTGAAATTAGTATCCTTTGAAGAGGTTTTTATAAAGTATAACCCAATAGATTACACATCATTTTTTGATCACCAAGTTCCTAATTAGGTGAGGTGAGAGCATACAACGTTGAATAACCTCAACGATACTTGAAATTCACCTAATGAAATCATTAAATAAATACATATTTACAAATAAAATTATTAACCAATATTGAACATTTATTTTTATAACATACAATAATTATTTCTTATGAGAAAATTTCCATATCCAGTTTATTTAAGATCCTAAATACAACACTCAAGTATAGTTTTTTATATATAGAGGTAAATATACATGTTTGTATAAGATGAGTCATTCTAAAATTTTACATCACCTTCGTAGGAATCCTTAATTAGAACTCAACACAACATGAACTTGAAAGAGTCAAATAACACAAATCATTTTATCTCTTCAACAATTATGAATGACTAGTGTAGAGGGTTGAGGGTTGAGGGTTCAAAGGTTGAGGCTTGAGGGATTAGGGTTTAAGTGTTGAAGGTTTAAGGTATATAGTTAAGGGATTATGGTTCAGGGTTTAATGTATAAGGTAGAGGGTTTACCTTTGAGGGTTGAGGGTTGAGGGTTTAGGGTATAGGGTTGACAGTTGAGGGATTAGGGTTCAAGGTTAAGGGATTAGGGTTGATGATTTAGGGTTTGAGGGTTGAGGGTTGAGGGTTGAGGGTTGAGAGTCTAATGTATAGGGTAGAGGGTTTATAGTTGAGGGTTCAGGGTTAAGGGATTAGGGTATAAGGTTGAGGGTTGAGGGGTTAGGGTTGAGGTTTGTGGGATTAGGGTTTAAGGGTTGAGGGTTGTTGGTTGAGGGTTGAGGGTTGAAGGATTAGGGTTAAGGGTCTAATGTATAGGGCAGAGGGTTTACATTTGACATTTCAGAGTTGAGGGATTAGGGTTGAGGGTTTAGGGTATAGGGTTGAGGGTTTAATGCATAGGGTAGAGGGTTGAGGGTTTAAGGGTTTAAGGTTTTATGGTTTAAGGATTGAGGGTTGATGG
>VDFB02356459.1:0-18849 GCA_007258455.2 Sequoia sempervirens | reverse complement strand
CTCATTAGAATCATTAAAAGAACCATAGAGGACAACAAAAGGACCTGGCCCAGTAGTTTAAAGAATGCACTTTGGGCAGATAGAGTGACCCCTAAGAGGCCTGTTGGTAACTCGCCATATATGTTGGTCTATGGTAAAGAGGCAAGATTTCCACTATCCATGGAGCTTCTGGATCTTGATATTGTTCGCCAGTTGGAAATGTTTGAACAGCAGAACCCCATGTCTGTAAGGTATGCAGAGCTCATGGAGCTCGAAGAATCAAGGGACAAAGCAATGAAAACTTTGGAGGCTCATTAGCTCCAGACAAAGAATACTTTTGATAAGAAGGCTACAGGAATTTTTTTTAAGGAGGGAGACCTCGTGCTCAAATGGGATGTTCTGAAAAGCAGACCAGGCCATCACACCAAGTTCAACAATATGTGGACTAGTCCATTTATTATCACAAGCTATAAGGAGCACAATGCATATCAACTAGCTACAATAGAAGGTGAAGTGCTTCCTATCCCAGTCAATGGGATACACCTTAAGCCCTGTTTTCAAATCTGACAGGTCTATCTATTGTACATAATAGTTTAGGCTTTATGTTTTCCATAAGTGTTGTTTCAATACAGTATATATTTTCTTTTTTAGTTTCCCCTGTCTTGCCATTTTGGCAACCTATTGTGTCCTATAAGTCTCATGCGAATCGCAACCATGTGTCGACTGATGTTTTATTTGTTCTATGAGTTTTCTAACGACTCCATGCCCAATGGATAAGCCTAGTCACTGGTTCTCATGTTTAGCAAGAAAACATCCCACAAAGGTCACCAGAATTGTTGCCTCCATTTCACCTATAGTTAAATCAAGCGAGATAATCAAATGTTAGATCTTCAGAGGCCAGTGGGACATTCACACAAGGGAAAAGACTCTACATCTATTGCTAGGCCATGGGGAACTCAGTGGGAGAAGCTACCCTAGGAGGATTCGGCATGAAAATCATCCAAGGAGAAAGTCGGCAAGACTCTCCTACTATCTGGTCGACTGACTGTTTGATTCTTTCCATCTTGAGCAGGTCGCTGAGACCTAGTTTCTGTCATGCCGAACGAGCCTGCAGAGCCTATCGCTATAACGGAGAGGGTTCGGTATGACCTCTTACTGCATGGATTTCCTTGGCCGATAGGCCATTCAATCGTCATTCGGCGAGACTCTCGGTGACCACGGGCTTTAGGGAGACCTACAACGCTTGGTGAGAAGTCCCAGCGCAGGTTTGATGTCTCGCCGACAACAATGATCCTCGGTGTAACTATGGGACTTCGCCAAAATGTCATGCCGACATTAAATGTCTTACCGACTTCACATGGGTTCCCTTCGGCAGGAGTTTAAGGCTTTGGTGAAGGGTCACAGCGAAAAGGTTATGTCTTCCCCACCATGCATTGAAGGGTCTTATCAGCATAAGGAGATAGCTTCGCTAGGATGTCATACCGAAGTGGAGATGTCTCCCTGAAACAAAGCAGAGCTCGGTGAAGGGGGAAAAGATTCAGCATGAGTTTCACCGAACATAGGAGCCTCCAAAATGAAACAAGGCCAGCGTCGGCAAAGGATATTACCTTCATCAGGATTTCTTGCCAAAGGATAGGGGTCATGCCGAAGAGATCAAATGAGGCGGCTTCGGCGTGAGTCTCACCAAGTAGTGAAGCCTTTAGAACGAAAAAAGAGTTCACCAGGAAGAGGGGAAGTTCTACGAGATGTCTCAGCGATACTAGGGAGTCTTTCCAAAGTGAAACAAAATGTGTGTTCGCCAAAGTTAAAGTACCTTCGGCACAACCTCTTCCCAAAATAGGGACGTCAAGCCGAGAGGAGAAAAGGAGCCCGGCGGGTTTTACTTCTAAGGACGTCGGCGAAGGTCTCCCCGACATGAATCTTATCGATGTAGAGACTGACTGTCGGGGGGATGTCTTACCGATATCATGTGGTCTCAGCGACAAAAAGGGATCTCCATGTGACATGTCAACCCACTGATCTCTTGGCGACAAACGGTGTCTCGCCGATGGCTCCGGTAGCATCGGTATAATCTTTAGGTCTCGCTAGGAGCTCTTAGCGACGGCTCCATGACTTGCCAATGCTTGTAAGAAGTTTTAACTGCATCGGGGAGACACGATTAGTGTCTCACTGATATGCGGTTTAACAAGGGAATGTTTTGACCGCCGAAGAGGCTGCGTGGTTTTCACTCAGCCAATCAGAGAAATCTGAAGGTAAACTATGGCAGTCTGAGGAACTTCAAAAGGATGAAGGGCGACGTGTATCTGTAGCAAGCTCAGAGCATTCAAGGTGCAGCTGAGGTAGCTCAATCAACATGATGATAGGATCGTAATGAATGCGTGAGTTTTAAGATATTTGATGAAGGCTTCTCGAGATGACTCCTTTTCATCGCCATGGACACGAGGGGCTCTCAAGATTAATTTCGATCAAAAGATCTGAGATAGATCTTTTTCTGAACTGGGATATTTTGTAAGCCCTAATGGGCCGATATCAGTCTGTATATAAGGCATTTTTTCCTTTTTTGTAAAGAGTTCGGATTACACACTCTGAGGAGTTAGTGATTTTTAATCAATCCTTTCTCAATCAATGTATGTTTTTATGTAACTCAATTGGAATCTTGAATACAACACAGAGTTTACCTTGGAAGTTTGTGTTCATGTTTGTATTGATTCTCATTTCTGTATCTTTCTTTTGAACAATGCAAGTCTTTAATTGTGTTTTATAATTCTGTATTCATATCTTAGAGCTGTGAAATTAATCTTTCCTTCTTGAGATGTGTATGTGGGCCAAACCTATTAGGACTAAAGCATTAAGTTTGAAAGAAGTTGCTCTGAGAATAGCAATTAGGCCTTCAAGTGTATGTTCTTCCTGTGTTCATTTCATGATTTCTTATCAGTTCGGTGTATCACCCTAGTGTAGTTCTCCATTTTATGCATCCCTTCCCTCTTTCCTCTCAAAGAAATAATAGTTTAGGTTATACCCAAAGGAAGCCGGCCTTCTTTGGCGGTTCATTTCAGCTATAGGTGACCCATAGCCTTGAGATGATCCTACGTTGCTCTAGAATGCTTAGTTTTTTGTAAACTTGCAATGTGGTGCTGCATTCTAGGTGACAACAATTCCCTTGCAACAGTATGGAGTTTCAATAGGTTACCCTGCCCAAAGGCTACTAGATTAGCCCCATTTTACAAAGGAGGTCCCTCTTAAAGACTTTGTTTTTACTCCAAACCAATGGATAGTCATTTGATATTTTCTAAAACAACAAAATCCATGGTTAGTTCCCAGACACAAACATTCTAAAGTGTTGTCTCAACAAACCCTCCTTTTACATGCTAAAACCCAAGGGTTTAATGAAAGTCATATTCCCAAGCCTTTCCAAACCCCCACAAAGCATCAAACACCTTCCAAATACCCTGCACAAACTTAAAATTTCATTAGATCAACAAGTTCTTCATCATTTTTATAAACCCCACCATCTAGCCTTCAAATTCACAAGGAAAATTGACTTTTCCAGCCCTAGGAATCACTCCTACTCACTCAAATGAACACACCTGCACAAAATAGACCCCCAAAAATTTAACCCTACCTATTATGATCCATTCCACCGAGTTACAATACCTACAGAAGGTGGAATGGATCAAGCTTGCATTCTTTGTACTTTGAAACCCTTAATTTCTGAGTTACACAGGTAGTCTTTGAAAATCTACTCTAAAACCCACAAAACTAAATGGTTAAGCCTCCAATCTGATGTAAATCATAGTAGACTCACTCCACTATCATTCCTAATTCATTTCATGCCACAATATTCATTGTACGAACTGTTTATTGCTAACAAAGTTTAGAAAAACAGGGAAAAATGTGGAAATAGCAAAAGATTTCATTCAAATTTTCAAATGGAGTCATGCCAACCTCCCTCCAATGTTTACATGGACTTTTTTAAAGGCACTCCAACCTCTACAACTTCCTAAAACCACCTTACAAGTTCCCTTTACCAACTTGACCTTTCAATTCCCTTTTTAGTGTAACTTTGCATTTTTTTCACTTTTTGACACTAAAACTGAATTTCAACCTATTCTAATGGCCTTATAATGGACTAATCACACTACTTTGACCTTTACATTTCCATCTTATAGGTATTTTCATGTTTATGCCATTGAAGGCTTCATTCCATCATATTGACAACATTTGCCAAGACATGGCAACTTCATAAACCTATCAACCTAACATGACTCAAAACACTTCCTAATGGTATTTTGAGACCTTATTACATCACACACATGATTACAAAGAAAAAATTCATCACTTGACCACCTAATGGTCCTAGCTATCCTTGGTGCTCCTACACCATACATCCGGCCATGAAAGCTTTCCAAGTCTCTTGGAATTCTGCAACACCTTGACCTACAACAAATTTCTAATGATCCTCCTTGTTCCTACCATTGCTCTCTCTTGCCTTCATCTTCACCTTAGGCTTGGCCTTGTGCTTGCAAAACAATTCCTCTCTTGACTGAATACCTTGAACCTGCACCTTCCTGCTCTGTCCTATCATCCATGGCTGCATCCAATTGCTCCTAACTTGTTCCATGGTGTCACTTACTTCCAAACAATCCACTCTTTGTCCTTCTTCTTTTATTTTTCACCCTTGGCTTCACCTCCATCAACATGATCATCAAAACAAGGAAGTAATAAAGCACTCCCTTCACTCTTTTCCTCTTATCCATCCTCTTCACCATCTGCTTCAGGTTCTCCCATCTAGGAACCATTGCCACAACTGCATACAATTTCCACATCAGTACTCTTACCCATCTAGGACCATCCACTATCCTAGCCTCATCTTTTTCTTTCTTCTCCATTTCATTTGGAGATCCCACTCTCACCTTTCCTCTAGCCTTCACTTGGCCAACCTTTATCAACATCTCTTCCTTAGTCTCTTCCATCTTTGAGTCATTCAAACACTTTGTATTTTCAATTTCACCTTTTATGGTGACTGCACTTTCTACAAACTTTGTCTCAGACCTTTCCTTTGCTTTTTTCCATTCCACTTGATGCATCACATCCTCTGATCTCTTATCCTCCACTGAACTCTTTTCCAACACTATATTTTCAGGCTCTTTATCTTCTTGTCCCTTTAGTGGACCACTTACTGCATCTACCATGCTTTCCATGCACTTATCTTTATCCTCAACTATCATACATTCTTCCACTAGCCTTTTATCTAGGCTCGTTGCAACTTCCATTTTTATGACCTGCATCAAACTTTTTTTCTTGTCTTCTTTTTCTTGCCCCCTACATGGGTTCTTTGCATCTAGACTTTGAATCAAATCTCCCTTTACCTCTATATCTTCTGATTTAAATGTCACTATTTCTACAATGCTTGTCTACTCCTTGTCTCTCTTTATCTGCAGGGGACACAACATTGCCCCTATCATAATTTCTTTATTCTTGACAAACCCTTCATGGCTTTCCTCAATCCATCCACACTCTTTTACCTCTGCCTTCTTTCCCTTTTCCTCTGAGACCTTCTCATCATGTGGTCTTCAATCTTCTTTTTCATTAGTCTATTGCTTTCCATCTTTCCCTTTCATTGGACAATCCATCTCTTCCACCATAACCTTACTAGGCCATTCTCGCCTCTTCTCCATCTTATCTCCACTTATCTTGCCTTTTCCTTGCATTAGGGTCTCTGCCCCAAGGTTCTTCACCTCACATTTCTTTTCATTAGGTTTTCATACCTCTGTTTTGATAGTATTAGACTATTCTACACCTGTTCCTGCCTTTTCTTGACTGAAATCAATCCTTTTCTTGTCTCCAACCTGCTTTGCAAACATGTCTAGATCCTGTATAAAGGATTCCCTTTCTCTTATCACTATTTCTCCATCCTTTTTCCTTTCTAACATTACTCCTTTGTCTACTTTTGCTACCTCAACTCTTTTCTTTGTGTAATTAGATGCACCTTCACCATGTTTATCTTCCTCATGCTTGAGGAACTCCTTCCTTTCCCGGTGCAGGAGCACCTAGGAAACATTAGGTGAACTAGGAAAATTTGGAAGCCTAGCATGAAATTTTGAGATTTTAATACTTTAAGGTCATGTTGACCATTTAGATTCATGTTAGAACTGTTTTAATATGTTAGGAGGAAGGTGAACCAGTAGCTCATGGTAGAAATGATGAGTTTCACAACTTGTTTTCACTAGGATTCACTAGGAGTTGGAAATAAAGCCCAAAATGTTGCATTTGTGCAATTTTGGCCTATTGTGGTGGTTATGTCTGACCAAGGGGAGAAGTAACCACTTTGTGAACCTTTTAAAAGGTGGACCTCAACTTGGAAGTGAGGTTGGAATCATTGGAGTTTGTAATTAGCTTGAAAACAAGAAAACAGTGATAGTTGAGTGTGTATTTTCTATTTTTTTGTTCCTGTTCTGAATCAGTAGGTAAATGGATTAATCAAGGCTTTTTGTATAGATTAGAATGTAATGAAATTTTCTTGAAGCATTGTTTGGTACAGTAGATAGTTGGTTACTCGTTTCCAAGTGTTCTTGTAAATTCTTTGTTCTTTCTTAAATTGTAGTTTTGACTGGTAAATTGTGAAAAAATGGGGTTTTAGTTTACATTTCCACTGTACCTAAAGTACGGGATTGTTGGGAATGTCGCTAAGCTCCATTTTTGTACATAAGGTAGAGATAGGAGTTCTTAGAAGTCAGAAAACCATGGCAAAAGACTGTTCCTAAACGAGCTTGGCAGTGCCCGGTTAGGATAGTCAAAGAGTGCAAAGCACTAAGGTTGTAGGGGTGCCAATCTCCTGGTGAACCATGGTGTGGAGAGGATGTGGATTTCCTTGTGGAGGCTTGGTAATAGGAAGGAGGTTTAACACAGACTGGGAGATGGAAAACAAACTGATTGTTCCTAAGAAGGTCAGAAACTGGCTTAAAACAAGCCTAAAATTGCTAAGTTAAGGGTTGGAGCAGCGTACACATAGTGGAGGCTCCAAACCCCAAAAATCTTCGAGGTGTGGGAAAGGGTACCATGAATTCCAAGAAAAGATTTAGGGTTATTTGGAAAATTTGGGCACACTCTCCATATTTCTCGGGTTAGGAGGCCTAATTGGGGCTATAGGGCTTGTAGCCTTTTCTAACCCTAGGAGAGGGTTTGGTGGAAGCGATGGAGAATTAGAGTCTAGTGATTGAACAAGAACCCTAATAGGTTGCTATGAATATTTTTACTACAAATTTACACCCCTGCAAGAACCTAACTGAAAGTTGAGGGTAATTGGCCTTTAGGGAAGAGCAAGGGTCAAGGGTGAGATAGTGGCAAGGTACCAAGATTGGCTTGGTGGAATGAAAGAATGATGATAGTGGGGCTGGCCAGTAGGACCAGGGGTACCTATTCCTGAGATATGACCTAAAGGTTAAGGTGGGAGAGTCACCTAGGAGTACTTGAGAACAAGGACCCAGAGCATGGGACAGTGAGTGTTCCATCCAACCCTACCCTATCAGATTGGTATCAGAGCAAGTAAAAGATTTGGGAAGAATCTTGTATGTATGAGGTTGAGTCTAGTGATTCTTCCATCATGGTGACAAATGCAGAGTTGGCCAAGATGGTTGAAGAGCAGGAGGAAGACAATAAACTATTGAGGGAAAGAATAGCCCAACTTGAGCAAGCAGTGAGGAGTGTGCAATTTGAAGGAAGGATACCAAAGGAAGAAGAGGTTGCAGAGGAAGACAAGACCCCTGAACCTAACCCTATTTTGAAAGAGGATCCTTTCTTGAAGGCATTGAAGGCTTTGAGTGGGAAGGCACTTGAAGGCATACCACTATTTAGTGGAAAAATGGAAGCTAATTTAGTTATTGATTGGATAGAGGGAATGGAAAACCATTTTGAATGTGATGGGGTCACTGAGGCACAGAAGGTGAAGGTGGTGAAATCAAGACTAAGAGGTTTTTCCTTGAGATGGTGGAAGTTCATTCAAACATAGAGGGAAAAGGAAGGCAAGCAGCCTATAACTACTTGGAAGGGTATGGTTGCCAAAGTAAGAGAAGCATACATGCCAGATGACTATGAGATTTAGTTACACAAGAAAAGATAGAGTTTGAGGCAAAGAGACCAAGATGTGAACACTTATACCTAGGGCCCAAAACTTTGGTATGAGGTCTAATGTGATAGAGACAGAGTCTCAAGGTGGCTAGGTATCTTAATGGCTTGAAATGGAACATTCAAGAGGAGATGGCTCTTCTAAGTCCCAAGACAGTGCACCAATGCTATCAATTGGCCATAAAGATTGAGGAAAGAAGCAAGAGGAAGCAAGACTAGGCTTCTAAGGGTAGAGGCAAAGGAAAAGATCAAAGAGATCAAAGAGGGCTACGAGGTGGCTACTAAGGCAGAGGAAATGACCAAAGAAACCAAGGAGAGTCTAAACTCACAGAGCATGGAGGAGAAACATCTTATAGAGGAGGATATAATAGAGGTAGAGGACCTCAAGGAGGTTCAAACAGAGGAAGAGGAGTAGGTAGGAGCAGTTCTTACTTTGCTAATATGAAGTGTTACCATTGTGGACAAGTAGGTCATCCTGCTTATAGGTGCCTGGAGAAAGCATCTTCATCAATCAATGAGAAGAAAGTGTCTTATGCACAAGAGGACACCATGATTCCTAAGTCATCTGAGGTCAGTCACATTGAATCTGAGGTGGGAGAGAATCTAATGTTCAGTAGAGTTTTGATCAGACAACCGGTCAAGGAAGAACCAAAACAAAGGAGAGCTCTATTTAGAGTAAGGTGCAAGATACTTGGTAAAGTATGCAAGGTCATAGTAGATTTAGGTTCAACAAACAATATTATCTCAGAGGAGGCAGTAATGAAACTAAAATTGGAGAAGGTACCCCACACTAACCCCTACAAGGTCACATGGCTAAACAAAGGGCAAAGTGTTTTAGTGAATGAGCAAGTAATGGTGGAGTTTTCCATTGGAGGGTATAAGGACAAGTTAGTTTGTGATGTGTTACCCATGGATGCATTCCATCTACTATTGGGCAGACCATGGTAGTATGATAGGAGTGTCATGTATGATGGAAAAGAGAACACCATTTCATTTAAGAAGGATGGGAAGACTTTCAAGCTGCGCCATCAGCTTAAGAGGAAGAAGGACATTCAAAAGACAATGCCATCATGTTGAGTATTGGGAAGGAGTTCCTTAACAACCTACATCAAGGGGGTGAAGGATATGTGGTTGTGTTACAAACTCAAAGAAGAAGACAAGGCTTAGTGAAGACAAATTGCTACCCAGAGCAGTCCTAAAGTTGCTGGACTGGCCTAAGACATTGTAAGTGATGGTACACCTACAACTTTACCACCAAAGAGAGCCATAAGTCATCGAATTGACTTCATACCTGGAGCTTCATTACCTAACAAATCAGCATACAAACTTACACTAGATCAAAATCTAGAGGTAGCTAGACAAGTGCAAGAGTTGTTGGATCAAGGATTGATTCAAAAGAGCATCAACCCATGTGCAATACCAGTGGTCTTAGCAACCAAGAAGGGAGGTAAGTGGAGGTTATGCACTGATTCTAGAGAAATAAATAGGATCACCATTAGATATAGGTTCCCTATTCCTAGGATCGAAGACGTGATGGATTGTCTTGGAGGAGCTCAATACTACACAAAGTTGAATCTCAAGAGTGGACACCATCATATCAGAATCAAGGATGGAGATGAGTGGAAAATAGCCTTTAAGACAAATGATGGGCTGTATGAGTGGAGAGTGATGCCATTTGGCCTCTCTAATGCCCCTAGCACCTTCATGAAGCTCATGAATGAAGTGCTTAAAGACTTTACAGGGATATTTGTGGTAGTGTATCTTGATGATATACTTATCTTTAGTAAGACAACAGAAGAGCATTTAAAACATGTGGAGTTGGTTCTTAGAAGGTTGCAAGAGGAGAAGTTGGCAATCAATCTAGAGAAGTGTGAGTTCTTTAAGCAAGAGCTTGTATATTTGGGTTTTGTAGTATCTAAAGGATCATTGAAGATGGATCCAAGCAAGGTGGAAGCTATCCTAAACTGGCCTACACCAACCATAGGGACAAAGGTAAGAAGTTTTCATGGATTGGCTCAATTTTATAGGAAATTCATAAGGAACTTTAGTGGCATATGTGCACTAGTTCTAGACACAATCAAGGGTGGTTTAAAAACTAAGTTTGTGTGGACTCAAGAAGCTAAGAAAGGGTTTGAGAAACTGAAACAAGAGGTGGCAACTCAACTTATTCTCTTATTACCTAGTTTTGACAAATTGTTCACTGTTGAATGTGATGCAAGGGATGGCAAGAGGGAGTGCTAAGTCAAGAGGGTAGGCCTATAGCCTTCTGTAGTGAGAAGCTCAATGAAGCAAAGAAGAGGTATTCAACTTATGACTTAGAACTTTATGCTTTGGTTCAGTCACTTAGGAAGTGGAGGAATTACCTTCTACCCAAGGAGTTTGTAGTTTTTACTGACAATCAGGCACTTAGCTTTATCAACACTCAAGAGAAGTTGAGTAATAGGCATTTGAAGTTGATGGAATACATCCAAGCTTTTACCTTCACCATCAAGCACAAGAAGGGACAACTAAACAAAGTAGAAAATGATTGAGCAGGAGGTTGTTGACAGTGCAGGAGATACAAGTGAAGAGCATAGGGATTGACAGTTTCAAAGATCTCTATGGGGAAGATGAAGACTTTTCAGAGGCCTACAAGGTATGTTTAGATTTTGAGAATCATTTTCATAGCCAATATTCTGAGTATACTTTGCAAAGTGGTTTGTTGTTTAAAGGAAATCAATTATGTGTTCCAAGAGGGTCAATGAGGGAAAATCTCATTCAGGAAAAGCATAATGGCAGTCTTAGTGGACATTTTGGTATCAACAAGACTTTAGAACTAGTGCAAAGATTCTATTACTGGCCTAAGTTGGCAAGAGATGCTAGAAAGTATGTGGAAAAAATGTGTTGTGTGTATGAAAGCTAAGGGAGGAGCTAGTAATGCTGGTCTATATCAACCCCTACCCATTCCTAATAGACCATGGGAGTGTGTAAGCATGGATTTTGTGGTAGGCCTTCCTAAGACCAAGACTGGTTTTGAAGTGTCTATGTAGTAGTGGACAGATTTAGCAAAATGAGTCATTTTATTCCCTGCAAAACTACTCATGATGCTAGCTACATAGCTCATCTTTTCTTCAAGGAAGTGGTAAGGATCCATGGACTACCTTTAAGTATTGTTTCTGACAAAGATGTGAAGTTCATGAGTCACTTTTTGGAAGACTCTATGGAGTAGATTAGGTACCAACCTATCTTTTGGATCAGCTTACCATCCTCAGACCGATGGTCAAATAGAGGTGGTTAATAGGGTACTAGGTAGCCTTCTAAGGTGCCTAACTAAGGAATATGGACACTTGGGATATGGTTATCTCACAAGCTGAGTATGCTTACAATGATAGTGTGAACCTGACCACGTGGAAGAGTCCTTTGAAGTTGTGTATGGGATGCACCCAAGAGGCATATGTGAGCTCAGAGATCTTGGAGCTATGGAACAAATAAGTGGACATGCAAAAGACTTCAGTTAGACCATGAAGGAGATTCAGGAGTAGGTAAAGAGGATAGTCACTAAGGCTACACAAAAGTTGAAGGAGAAGGCAGATATGTCAAGGAAGGATGTGTAATTTATAGTAGGAGACTATGCCATGGTCCACCTTAACAAGTCAAGGTTGCAGAATGGAATGTCAACCAAGTTGCAGATGAAGAGAGTGGGTCCATGCAAGGTATTGGCCAAATATGGGAAGAATTCCTACAAGGTGGAGTTACCTGCCGATCTAGGGATCTCTCGAGTGTTCAACATAGCTGATTTGATCAACTATAAGGGAACAGTCAATGATGTGGATTAGAATAGTCAAGAGATCTTCAAGGACATCAGCAATATACCCTTACCTAATCAAGACAAGCCTCAGGCAAGAGAAGATCTTGGAGTCAAGAGTGAAGAAGGCTACAAGACACAAGGTGTACATGGAGCACCTTATCAAGTGGAAGAACAAGCATGAATCAAAGCCACATGGGTACAAGAAGATCAGTTCAAAATTTTTTTATTGACTGTCATTGGTCTCTCCTTCCATTCCTTAGTGTTTAAGCTAGAGAGGGGGAGAATGGTGCAAGAGCACCTAGGAAACATTAGGTGAACTAGGCAAATTTGGAAGCCTAGCATGAAATTTTGAGATTTTAATACTTTAAGGTCATGTTGACCATTTATATTTGAGTTAGAAGTGTTTGAATATGTTAGGAGGAAGGTGAATCAGTAGCTCATGGTAGAAATGATGAGTTTCACAACTTGTTTTCACTAGGATTCACTAGGAGTTGGAAATAAAGCCCAAAATGTTGCATTTCTGCAATTTTGGCCTATTGTGGTGGTTATGTCTGACCAAGGGGAGAATTAACCACTTTGTGAACCTTTAAAAGGTGGTCCTCGACTTGGAAGGGAGGTTGGAATCATTGGAGTTTGTAATTAGCTTGAAAACAAGAAAACAGTGATAGTTGAGTGGGCATTTTCTGTTTTTTGTTCCTGTTTCTGAATCAGTAGGTAAATGGAGTGATCAAGGCTTTTTGTATAGATTAGAATGTAGTGAAATTGTCTTGAAGCATTGTTAGGTACAGTAGTTAGTTGGTTACTCGCTTCCAAGTGTTCTTGTAAATTCTTTGTTCTTTCTTAAATTGCAGTTTTGACTGGTAAACTGTGAAAAATGGGGTTTTAGTTTACATTTCCACTGTACCTAAAGTACGGGCTAGTTGGGAATGTGGCTAAGCTCCATGTTTGTACATAAGGTAGAGATAGGAGTTCTTATGAGTCAGAAGACCATGGCAAAAGACTGTTCCTAGGCGAGCTTGGCAGTGCCCGGTTAGGACAGTCAAAGAGTGCAGAGCACTAAGGTTGCAGGGGTGCCAATCTCCTGGTGAACCACGGTGTGGAGAAGATGAGGATTGCCTTGCGGAGGCTTGGTAACAGGAAGGAGGTTTAACACAGACCGGGAGATGGCAAACAAACTGACTGTTCCTAAGAAGGTCAGAAACTGGCTTCACACAAGCCTAAAATTGCTAAGTTAAGGGTTGGAGCAGCGTACGGACAGTGGAGGCTCCAAACCCCAAAAATCTTCGAAGTGTGGGCAAGGGTACCACGAATTCCAAGAAGAGATTCGGGGTCATTTGGGAAATTTGGGCACACTCTCCATTTTTCTCGGGTTAGGAGGCCTGATTGGGGCTCTAGGGCTTGTAGCCTTTTCTAACCCTAGGAGAGGGTTTGGTGGAAGCGATGGAGAATTGGAGTCTAGTAATTGAACAAGAACCCTAATAGGTTGCTATGAAGCTTTTTACTACAACTTTACACCCCTGCAAGAACCTAACTGAATGTTGAGGGTAATTGGCCTTTAGGGAAGAGTAAGGGTCAAGTGTGAGATAGTGGCAAGGTACCAAGATTGGCTTGGTGGAATGAAAGAATGATGATAGTGGGGTTGGCCAGTAGGACTAGGGGTACCTATACCTGAGATAGGACCTAAAGGTTAAGGTGGAGAGTCACCTAGGAGTTCTTGAGAAGAAGGACCCAGAGCATGGGACATGAGTGTTCCATCCAACCCTACCCTATCAATTGGTTTGATTGGATTTTGATAATGGACTTGTAAACCCTAAGATGTTAGATGTTATGTTAGGATGAAATTTTTCAAAGGGGTGCTAATTTAACTAGAGGTATGAGAAAGGATGCATTCCCATACTCCTAACTAAACAAGGTGATTTTGATTTTGATGATTTACCCAAGTCTAGAATGATGTTTCCAAAGATCTAAAGTTGTTTAGATGGATTTTGATAAATGTTTGGAATTTGGATGAAGTGTTTGATTTGATCCTAAATAAACCTAAGAAGGAATTGTTTACTAGACCAGGATAGTGAAGAACATGCCTTTCTCTAAGAGTAATTCAAAATCAAAAGACCCATGTTTTACATAAAAACCATATGACCAAAAGATGCCAAGCACATGTGTGGAGTCCAATTGATTAAATCTTTTCTTAATGGATTATTTTTATCACAAACACTTCTTGATTAGGTTTTCCATGGAATGTCCAATGTCCTAGTTTTCTTTTCTCCCACAAAATGCATTATGCAGAAATCGAGGAAATCAAGGAAAAGGTTTCCTAATGTTGACCTTAGTAGGAGCAAGTTGAGATGAAATCCAAACTTGCATAAATAAAACAAACAATCACATTTGTAGATCAAAATGCAAGGTTATAACAAGAGTTCCCCATAAAATCCATTTGTATTGTTAAAAAACAAGGAAAAAGATGATATAATTGAGAAAATACAAACAAAGATAACCATCCCTATTCTAAAACAAGTCAAACACTTGATCTTATGGGGGGATTGGTGCTATTGTAGAAAATAGCCCTTTCCCAACCCCTTTAGATAAGGTAAATGATGAAATTTCTTTGAATATTATATGGAATGCTAATAAGATATGATAAGGATTCAAATGACAATGATGCATTTGTGTCTGAGATTGTGGAGGATTTGTTGAAGAATGAAGCTTTCATTTATAGATATTCAAATTGGAAGAGAGCTCAAAATAGAGCAATGTGGGATAATGATTTAACCAATGAGATGAAGCCACTTGTCAACTTGTGATAGGTTGAGGAATGAGCACATTTTGGTCAATGTGTCAAAGAGGGGGATATTCAAATTTGAATTTGAGAGTTAAATGTTGAGTTTGACCTTGTGCAAGAGACATGTAAGAGACATGTAAGGCCTCATAAATGCTTTGTTGGATGTACATCTCAAATTGGGGGGAGATTCAAGCTTTGAGAATATTCTCCCTTTATGCCAAGTTGAAAGTAAATAAAGATTTTGATAAATCAATTAAATGCAATTTCATGTGCAAGTGGCAAAATCTAGAGAATACAAGTGATTAGGATTAGCATTTAATCATGGATTAGATTAATTAAGATGATGTTGGATGTTTTTGACCCATTTGACTTAGATTTAGGGATTTAAATCAAATCAAAGGGAGATGAAAGGTGATAAATATTTAGTTAAATAAATATTTGATTTATTTAGCTAAGGGGGATAATGATAGGATCAAGTTGATTTATTTAATTTAAATTGATGAATTTAGGAGATTGACCAAATAAACTTGATTTATTTAATGAATGGATGAATATGACCTAATCAAATGCACTATGCCAATTTTTCATGTCTACACACATAAGTAATCCACTCTTAGTTAGAAAGTTGCATGTTTTTCAGAGTTTGCAATGGAAGAAAATGTGGAAAAACCTAAGGAAAAGAAAGAAAAAACTGAAAAGAGGAAGTTAAACCAAGACTTGATAGATCAGTGTCTGGGGTTAGGGCCAAGAGCTAGAAGAATTTTTCAAGCAAGTAAACTATTAGATAAACATAGGGGTATTGGGAATGTTTGGACGCCACATCGGGGCTATGAGATTTTTATGTATCACTACAGAAAATAATTCATATTTCAACCAGTCTTTAACCCATGGAGACTAAATTTAAGAAGACTTGTGGTGCCAAATGTTTTCATGAATGTAGAATTGGTGAAAGCTCTTGCCAATCGATATAATTCCAAGAAAAGAACTATCCAATCACCAAATGTGGCTGCTATGATTGTTATCTCCCAAGACCTGATCACTAATGTATTTTAGTTAGAAGGTCCCATGAACTTGACATTCATCATTAGAGACTTATTGATAGAATACCATTGCATGGATACTAGTTACAAGAGATGGAAGCTAGCTTTGCATAGACCTGAGAATGAGACAGGTCAACTCAAAAAAAAAAGAGCAATGAAAACCCTCCATTTCATATAGATTTATTTGATAAATACTTCCAATATACCTACTACTTAGCTGGTCAATTCTTGGGAATTGAGGTTCCACAACTTATTTCTATTGCACCGATGGTTCTAGTAGCTGATATACAAAGCAAAGATGCTAGGTCATTTGACTATGCAAACTATTTGGTGAATGCCCTAAATCAAGGGCTTCAAAGAATAAAAAGCAACAATGATTGCATAGATTTCAAACACTATTCCTTGTTAATGCATTTACTTTTATATGAGGGACATGCTAGAAATGTGTGCGGTGAAGAATTAAGAATAAAAGACACAAATAAAGATGGAAACTTTAAACCTATACAGATGTGGACTATAGTATGGGATAGTCGATGTGAGAGGTCTCACTATTTATATTTTGAAGAATATTTTGTTAAACCACTAATTATGTTGCTAGGCTATTCATATGATCACAATTTATCCCCTGAGGTATAGAGATTTTTGAGACCAAAGGAAAACAACCCGAGAGGTAAGGTGAACCATAATTGGGGAGAAAGGTATGCCTTCCCTAATTGCACCATAATAAGGGATTATGGATTTGAAGGGGTTCCACATTTTCTACCTCGAGTGGTTTCTAACAGAGTTGCTTATTTGGAAATAGTATGAAAATTAGCAAGGTTTGATACTAAACATCTCAAGAGTCATAATAAATAATCACTCTTGCCTAACATTCTTTGTTTTGGAGATTTCATAGTTTGTGTCATTGAAGGATATGAATAAATTGATGCTAAATTAGCTCATTACAACCTTCCTCTTGGGTATGAAAGAAAGAAATTTGATGCAGAGGGATTTATTCATCAAGCAAGATTAACTCAAAATTTGTCATGGTATGAGCATTGGCTTGCACTTGATGATGTGATCAGGAACTAAGATGAAGCTTCCATTGGTGAGAGAATGGCTTCATATAATAAAGTTGTGCCTGCAGAGGAATGGAAGAGAAATAATGTCCCATCATATAGAGAAGCATTTGCTGATATACAAGATCCCTTGGCTAGGATTGAGTAGCTTATTGCTCATATGAATGAAATAGTAAAATATGTTCCCTCATACGTTTTTGATACATCTCATACAAGTTACACAGGAATACAGGCTGAGGATGTGGAGCCTTTGGATCACATACCCCCACAACCCACCCCTGATGTATGTTTCTCCACAGACAATAGTGAAAAGGAAGGAAGTGATGAGGAGAGCGATGGAGAGGAGCAACCAGTGGAACAAATAAAGGCCCCTGTGATTACACAATATGAGCCCCCTTAGGAACTTCTAAAATTTGAAACATTAGATGAGTTATCTGATGACATTAGGGTCAAGGCTTGTCATGAATTCATTTCTGATAATGATTTAGTTAAAAATCATGAGTTCAAATCATTTGTTTATGAGTATAAAGGGAAGAAAATAAGACAAAAGGAGCAAGACATTACTCTTGGAAAGGAAGTTGATGCATTAGAAGAATTGAGAAAGGAAGTTAATAGGGAAATGCAATCCATCACTCCTGAAAGAGGTAGAGAATTACTTCAAGAGGCTAGGGTACTACTTCTACTAGGATGGGATATGAGCTAAAAAATTATGTTTGATAGTTTCAGAAAAAGAGGGGATACAATAGTGAACTTATCAGAGGAAGCTAGTGATAAGATAAATTTAGGTTGTAGATACAATCCAAATGAGGATTCCTTTCTTATTTGGTCACTATACCCTCATGAGAAGAGTTTGATAGTGATTGACAATCCTAATCAAGTATTTGGACACCTTTTGGTCAAAAGAGTTGTGGACACTAATCCTTTAGAAACTACAGAGCTGAATGTCAACGTGGAAAAATTCAGTAGATCACAAATTGAAAAATTAGTCAAAGAGAATGACAAATTGAAAAAGCAGTTATCACATCAAATGGAGAAGTCATCTTCCTTTTTTTCTCTAGAATTGTATGCTCCATGGCTTGAAAAGGATAAGAGAGTGTTAGATGCATTAGCTAATGTAGCCTATTGGAAAAAAACCATTTTTGAAAGCCCAAGAAAAGTGTAAAACACTGGAAAAGGAGGTGAAAATCATTAAGTACAATGTTGTGTCTAAGATAATCAAAGAGAGGTTCATTAAGGTAATAAAGCAAGCTGATGATTATTGGGGTGTATTTAAGAAAATTAAATCAACACTAGAGGAGAATGTTTTGTTACAAGGAAGAATGATTGATAAAAAGAAGGAACTTCTAGGTAAACAGATCCTGAAAGACCAAACACTGCAAAGATATAATGACTTGGTGAGATACCACAACCAATATCAAGAAAGACTTGAAGAAGACCTCAGTTTTTTTAATTTGGTTCCTGCACTCCATGATGATACAGAGAATCTTTTAGAAAGGGATGATTGGAAAGTAAAATTTATAGAGTTTCTAACAATTGCATTGTAGGAGATCAACGATGAGGATATGGTCTTGGAGAATACTCATAAACAAATTGAGAAATTCATGTACATAGAGTATGATATGAAGTTGGTCATATCCAATGCTGACACTCATGCAAAACAGGGGTAAATTGATCACCTCTCAACTTTCAATTTGTTTATAAATCAGGTAGTGGATAATCTGGGCACAACTAAGCAATAGTCAGAATCGGTCGATGGTAATGATGTGGACCCTATCATACAGTAAAAGATTTGAACAGGTCTTAGATGACCACGACATTTTACTCAGAGATTAATGAATTAGTACACATGTATATGATTGTGTTAGTTTGTTAAATTAAGTTCAAAACCATGTTTTTTTATCAAGAGTCATGCCTTTTTGTCTGAAGCTTGTTGCCTCTCATGTATATAAGAGAGACCAAGACCAAAAGAAGGATATAGGAGAACATAGTAGGTGAATAGGGATAGATAGACAACAGAAAGCTTGGAAAATGTTTCCATTTCAAATGACTATGTTGCAGATATAATTTTGATGAAATCAATGA
>VDFB02356458.1:0-27631 GCA_007258455.2 Sequoia sempervirens | reverse complement strand
TCCCTCATGGATGGTTTTTCTGGTTATAACCAAATTTGCATTGCCCCTGAAGATCAACACAAAACAACATTCACATGTCCTTAGGGCACATACTGTTGGAACGTCATGCCTTTTGGTCTTAAGAATGTAGGTGCCACATATCAGAGAGCCATGACAACCATATTCCATGACATGATGCACCAGATAATGGAAGATTATGTAGATGACCTGTTGGAAAAATCTTTGAAACGAAAAGACTACTTGAAAGTGTTAGACAAAATTTTCAAGAGGCTAGAAGAATACAAGGTCCACTTGAATCCAAAGAAATGTGTCTTTGGTGTGACATCAGGAAAACTTTTGGGATACATTGTTTCTCGAAGAGGCATTGAAGTTGATCCTGCCAAGGTAAAAGCCATATTAGACATGCCCCCTCCAAAAGGGATAAGTGAACTTAGGACATTGCAAGGCAGTTTACAATCTATCCGACACTTCATAGCACAATTGGTAGACAAATGTCATCCATTTCATTATCTTCTATGAAAAAGTATCCCTTTTGTGTGGACAAACAAATGTCAGGAGGCCTTCCAAAAAGTAAAAGATTATTTACTATCACCACCTATTTTAATGCCACCAATTGAAGGTAAACCTTTGATTCTTTACATTTCTACAACAACTTCAGCATTGGGGGCATTACTGGCACAAAACAACCATGAAGAAAAGGAAAGGGCCATATACTACATCAGTAGGACACTAGTTGGATATGAGCTAAATTACACAACCATTGAATGTGCTTGCCTAGCAGTTGTTTTCGCTACTCAGAAATTAAGGCACTACATGCTGAATCACCAGACACACTTAGTGGCGAAGATTGATCCTGTGAAATATCTCCTAAGTTGGGTAGCATTGATAGGTCGCCTTGCAAAATGGGTAATGATCTTGAGTGGGTATGATATTCAGTATGTTGAAAGAAAGACAATAAAGGGACAAGTGATAGCAGACCAATTGGCAGATGCACCTATAGAGGGAAATCATCCACTAGTAGCAAATTTTCCAGATGAGTCAATATTTCATACAGAACCTAAGTCACCTTGGAGGTTATACTTTGATGGATCCCATACTAATCATGGCTCAAGGGCAGGAATACTATTTATTACCCCTCAAGGCGACTCCATCCCTAAGTCCTTCTGTATTGCTTTTCCATGTACAAATAATGTGGCAGAATATGAAGCACTTGTCATAGGACTCAGAATGGCCATCAAATGGAAACTTAGAACACTTCATGTCTATGGAGATTCTCAGTTGGTCATTAACCAAGTCAACAATGACTATGACACTAAGGATGATAAATTAATGCCTTATAAATGAATGGTTGATAGATTCTAGAAAAATTTTCACATGGTGACTTTTGAAAAAATTCCAAGAACACAAAATAAGGTAGCAGACACAATGGCTACAATTGGCTCTCTCCTAGACATTCCTAGTAATGTGCCTCAATTTGAGTTTTTGGTGGAACAACTTTTGGTTCCTGCATACGACATACCAGAATCAGAGATGGTTTGTGAGCTTGTTGGTCCCAATTCTCCATGGTATCAATAAATTTATGACTACCTCAAGTCCCAAACCCTCCCCACGAACCTATGCAATAATCAACGAAATTCCTTTATCCGAAAAGCCGCCAGATACACCACCGTTAGTGACACCCTCTACTATTGTAGCTTTGATGACACCCTCCTTAGATGTCTCGACACTAACGAAGCAAGTACAACCTTATACAATGTACATAATAGTATATGCAGGTCTCATTCAAGTGGTCCTACTCTAGCCAAAAAGGTAATAAGACTTGGGTCCTATTGGCTGACCATTGAAAAGGATTCAATAGAATATGTCAGGACTTGTCACAAATGTCAGATTCATATTGATTTGATCCATGCTCCAGCATAGGAACTTTGGCCGATCACCTCTCCTTGGCCTTTTGCTCAATGGGGACTCAACCTCGTGGGTAAGATTCATCTGACCTCATCCAATGGCCATAAATTCATCATCACCGCCATTGAGTATTTTATGAAATGGATCAAAGCCATCCCTTTGACATACATAACCAGAAAATAAATATCCAAGTTCATCCTTAATTACATCATTTGTCAATATGGCATTCCACAATCCATTATCATTGACAACAGATGTCCGTTTTAAAACTAAGATGTTTGAGAGTTATGTGAACGATTCCATATCCAACATCATTTTTCATCTCCATATTTACCCACAAGGAAATGGTCAAGTTGAGGCATCAAATAAAACCATTATCAAAATCCTCAAAAAGACTGTCAATGACGCTAGCCGTGACTGGCATATCCAACTCAACCCTGCTCTGTGGGCTTAGCACACAAGCATTGGTATGCCTGTAGGAGCTACTCCATTTTCCCTAGTCTTTGGGGCTGAGGCTATCTTGCCCATTGAGGTTGAAATTCCTTCTTTACGAGTCTCCCTGAAGGGTCTAATGGATGATGAAGAATATAGACAGTCACACTTGCATGAGCTAGAAATGTTAGAAGAAGGAAGGAAAAATTCCCTGAATCATCTATAGGTGTATCAAAACCATCTTTGTCGTAGCTACAACAAGAAGGTTATGACTAGGAAATTTGACATTGGCAACTTAGTCCTCATGTAGAACCCCAAAAATTAGGTTGATAGAGAAAAGCTAGGAAAGTTTGAACCAAATTGGTTGGGTCCTTATATTATCATATTCTCTTTTGGTTTTGGAGCATATCAATTGGCTACTCCAAATGGGGAACAACTGACCGAGGCTATTAATAGTCTACATCTCCAAAAAATTTATGCATAGCATTAGGAGATTGGGCTAAAATAGTAAAAAACCAAAAAAAATAGAAAAATGGCGAAAATACTAAAGAAAAATAATTCATCCAAAGGTGAAAACCTAGAAAATAGGCACTTTGGATAAGTACGGTGGTGAAAACCTGGCAAACAAGCACCATGTGTAATCTATCATTTCCCTGCCATCTATTGTTACCTTGTCTAATATGGCCTAGGATGAAATACGTTTGCCATCACTACCACATTATTACCCTTCCCTCCATGGTTGATAATGATTGACATCAAGTCCTCTATACTATCTATCTATTACTCTAGGCACATCCATTTCATATCCCTCAAAATTGACTAAGTCTTGGACCTGACTGGGGGAAAAATGTTTATTATGTGATTATAGTGGATATCACGCATAATTTAAAACATCGCAAAAGGTCCTCAAAAAAGACCAAAAACATCACAAAATGTCCTAAAAAAAGACCAAAAACATCACAAAATGTCCTAAAGAAAGACCAAAAACATCGCAAAATGTCCTGAAAAAAGACCAAAAAAATTGCAAAATGTCCTGAAGAAAGACCTAAAAAATTGAAAAATGTCCTAAAGAAAATCCAAAGAAATCAAAACATGTTGAAAACACAAAACACCCAAATCAATGTCAAAATTCTAAAAAAAAAAAAAAAACAGTCAAAGTCAGTCAGGTTAGTCAGTCCATGTCATTGTCCGAACTATGTTGTCTCTGCACATTTGCTACATTGGCAAGACTCATACTTGAGTCCTCGAGACATTAGGTCAGTCCTGGTAGGTTCGTCAAAATAAAATCATAGTGCAATCTTTTGTCATCAAGACAAACTCATTGGTCATGTTGAACTATGAGGTCTCTGAGTGCATAACGTAGGCAAGGCCATTTTTCGATGAGCCCCCAAGGCCGCACTAGGTCAGTCCATTAGGGTTTATAACACTACACTGGTACACACGTCATAAATCTTCAAGTCAAGAAAAATTATTTTCCAAATGGGAAAACTCTTAAAACAATGTATGGCAATCTGTTATTCAAACACATTAATCATATTATCACAAAAAAATTGACATATCGTCAACACAAGTCAAACTCGGCCAAACTTCAATCAAGACTTGGTCAAAACAAGTCACATTATCATAATTGGTCAAATTGTCAACTCTGGTCACTTTCAGATGTGTCCTTCTGAAAGATAACCTCTGTCATTCATGCCTTAGGATGTGTCCTTCCTAGGCATTGTCACTATCTTCAGATGTGTCCTTTTGAAGAACAAACTCTGTCATTTATGCCTTAGCATGTGTCCTTCCTCGGTATCATCATTGTCTTCAGATATGTCCTTCTGAAGAACAATATTTGTCACTTATGCCTTAGGATGAGTCTTTCCTAGGCATCGTCATCTGTCATTTGGGATTTTGAGGGGTCCCTTTGACCTTTAAGGATCAAAATCCTCTCGACATCAACATTATTCAGGATGTGTCCCTGAATTTGACAATCTTTGACATTTTGGCATCGACAAAACATGACACTTGGGCATCTCGACATCATCAAACCTGACATCTTAAAGACTCGGAGTCTAGACACACTTGGAAAACACTTGGCACTTGTCTTTTGGCTTTCATCATGGTACTAGCTTTTCGTGAGATCCTCCCAATGGGGTTTAGAAAAGTAGTGACAATCATAATGATCTTATCTTGTCTTTTGGTTTTTTATCATGTTACTAGTCTTTTAGCGAGATTCGAACAACAAGATTTAGAGAAGTAGTGATGTATCATGACATTTGTCTTGACTTTTGACATGCATGATTACTAGTTTCTCAGCGAGATCTTGATTTGAGGATTTAGAAAAACAACGACGTATCACAATGACGACCTTATTTTGTATTTTGACAATCATGTTGTTAGTTTCTCAAGGATGTCCTGGCAATAGGATTTAGAGAAGCAATGACGTTTCATGATTTGTCCTGCTTGTCTTTTTCTACTTGTGGTTGTGCATGACAAAAAGATTGGGGCAATTGCACTCTTGGTATGAGTCATGATCATCCTTTTCTATGACTACTTATCTTCGGTGATGATACAACCTTGAACACCTTCATCTATGTCATATCATGGTGTTTGTTGGTCATCACAACAATCTACCCAATGATGATTATGAGCAATAAATATTAAAATCCTATGGTAAAATTTTGAAGGATTCAGTCTAGGAACTAACATGCATCTCCTCTAGTTTGGTCATCTTGTCTCATCAGTCTAGTCATCTTCTCTTGTTGTCCTGGTCATCTTCTCTCAGGCATCTCACGATGATATTCTGTGACATACAAAAACATGAGTGTATACATGATCATATAAACATTGCATTAGGCCCATACATACATCATCAATAGTAATAAATCATATACATATCATTGCACATTGCATTAACATAAATAATACTCTTTACTGGATGGTCATTTGACCAACTTTGATTACCCCGATGGCTACCTTAAACATGTCAGAATTGAAAATCGACTGCGCCACTATTTTTTTTGGTCATCCAATTGACTATTCGGGACCCCTTCCAATTTTTTCTGCCACCAACCCAAAATTTGAAAAATCTCCCAAGGGGGCATTGATACCCTATACCCTAACTAGGGCATGGCTTCGACATATTTTCTTTGTCACAATGCGACAAGTGACATTATGACAAAGAGGGGAAAAATGTAGACACTTAAAAATGTCCTAGGCCTGCGAGTTCTAATCTTACCACTTTCATCTTGGCATAATTAAGACATTTAATTATGTCCTGGATCTACGTCCGACTATTAATTAAATAATTCATTATTTTTTAATTAATTCATGGCCTTTTATTCTTCATGATTATTAGATAAATAAATCTTGTTTATTTATTTAATACGTCATTAATTGTCTTAAGTCTTCCTTCATTAATTCTTCTTCCTCACTAAATAAATGAATTTCATTTCTCTAGTTAATATGCCACTAATTATCACAATTAAATAAATTCATTGATTTATTTAATTTCTAAATCCATATCTTCTAAATTGAATAATTATGTTTAATTATTTAATTGTCTGAATTAATATTCCTCTCATTTTAAATAAATGAAATTATTTAAAATGTCATCACATTCTTAATTAATTGTCCATTTTGGATAAATAATCTAAAAAGGGATTATTTATGGTTTTTAAAATACACATTTTGGATAAACTTATTTGTTTATCCCATTTATGAATTAAATCATTATTTAATTCATAAATGGACATTCCACCTTGAATTTATTAATTTTCATTATTTCCACTATGAATCTAATAATGTGAATTATTTCCACTAACTTAATTTTATATTCTCACTAATTATTTATTAATCCCACTTCCCTTTCCACTAAAATAAATAATTATGACAATTATTTATTAATCCCCCACTTATGAATTAGATCATTATGTAATTTATAAGTGGACATTCCACATTCCATCTTTGTGATTTTTAAAACCTCACAAAGTGGGTCACCTTATCTTTTAATTTTAAAAATCTTTATTTTTAAAATTAATTATCTCACATATTTTCTCCACCACTGATCTGATTCTCTTCAGATTGCATCTTGAACCTTCATTTAAGGATCTTGCCCTAAGCCTAATTAGGGATGGTTAGATTTAAGCTTGGCCCTTCATTTTAGGTTTTTTTCAAGATTCAATCTGATCCATCCATTCAGAATTGAGTTTTCTATAAAATGGCAGGGTTGCTCATAAGGAAGGGATTCATGATTCTTAGAATTCCTGAGAGCTAGAAGAAGAATTATAGCCATTTTACCATTTAGGATTTTAGTCATTTCATCTTTGTCATAGGCATAGGCATTTAGGAAAAATACTTCAAAGCTTGTTTAGGAAATTGGAATAGGCAAGGATTGCTCACACACTCGATCTGAGGATATCAATCATACACTGCAAGCTAGGAGGTGTTATGGAGGTGATTCATGGAAGCTTCAAGAATATATGGTATAATCATTTCATTATTGTTTGCTTTCTTTGTGCTTCATAACTTCTTTGGGTTTTATTTTATGATCTAATATACTAATCCTAATCCACTAAATTTTACCCATTGATTACATAATTCACTATTTTGAGAGAGAAATCAATAAAATACAATGTTTTCCCTATTTTGGCTGTGTAAGGGTTTGAGGACCATAACGTGATGATTTTCACCAATCCACCTATTGTATTGGATCTGTAACTCAATTGATTGGTGTGTATCATGTTAGGTTAGATGTCAAATTTATTTAGATGTCTAAGCCAAGTTATTGGTTTTGGAAGATTCCCTAGGGCTGGGGAGAGCAATTTTCCTTTGAAAATTATGGTTTTATGAAGGGTTTCACTGAAATCTCGATGGAATTTGGATTGTAAAGGTATAGAGAGTCTGTGCAGACCTAAAGGAATGTATTTGAGGTAGTGGTTGAGTTTGGGAAGTCTTGAGAGTGTGATCTTCAATAAACCCTAGGTTGATTGGATGCAAATAGGGGGTTTCACGGATCAGCAAGTTAGAGGCTCTAAATATGACAATCTAACTCTGTCAAAAGATTTTTTGTGGAAACCAAGTTTTTTGAACAAATTTTCTTTGTAAAACAAGACTAATCTAGTAGCCCTAAAATAAGGGTGTTATGTTGAAAGTCTACTAAGTTGCAAAGAAGTCATTGGATATCTTTTGGGACTATTGCATAGGTCTTGTGGGAAGTCTATTTTTATTGTCATCAAGCCTTGGTATAGATCTCTTTAGGGGATTTCATTCAAGGTTATGTTGTGAAGGCTACAAGCCTTTTGAGTGAGTCTACACAAACTGGGTGTTTTATTGATCAGAGTTTGATTTCCTTGATTGAGTCAGAGTGTTTTGTGTTGGATACTGAGAGTCCTCCACCTACTCTACATCACCTTCCTATACCTTTATTCATTTCAGATTTAGTCAATCCTCAAGAAATATCAATTTTTTCAAGGGTCAACTATCCCCTATTCATGGCTATGGTAGACTCAAAAGTCTTAGAGTTGAACCCTAAGATCTGATAGCAAATGTAATAACCCATTCTAATTATTACTTAATTATATTATTGTAAATGAAATTATGAATATTAAATTTTAAAAAGAAATAACTAAGTAGTTGTTTTCAATCATAGCAACACACGTCTAATTAAAATGAGTCAAATATAATATATATATTCAATTCCAATGTCAATTACAATATCCAAGTTGACTTGGCTCATAACGCTACAAAGTCAATATAATACACATTTTACTTCAAGGTTACCTCATTGACCATGATAGTCATGAAAACATCCAAGGTTTCCTCTTAATGCTTGCCTCTACTGGTGGATGAGAACATGGTTGAAGTGCTTTACCCAACCACAAAGCTTATGTTTCCCTAGAATTCTTCCAACTTGAAGAATACCTGACCCTGCATGAAAATTTTAGCAAGAGAACAATCTACAAGGTGGAATCTAGTGTGTGCTCAAACACCAACATGCATCTCTATCTATGATTTAGAAAATGCAAGATATATGCTAGGAATGGCAGAGAGTGTTATCACCAGTCCATACATACATAATGGGCTAATTTCTTGGCTAAGAATAAAAATTAAGTGGCAATAACAAATGATAGGTTTTGGATAAAGAAAAAACCTATACTCTCTAAAATCCATTTCGACACCTATCCAAAATAGTAAATTTTAATAAAATAGTTGTTCCATAGCAACTATCTACCCTCTACTAGCATCTACCCTAAGGTGCTCTAGTCTACTTAGGTGTTACTGTTCTTCTCAATAAAGAGAATACTCTTTACACACATATCTATGGAAAAGTAATTTAGTATACTCATTTCCTTCGTTTAATAAATAATTAGAAAAATGATTCAAATGGAACTGATCAATCCCTTATCCATTCATTTCATGCACATGACACATGATTACATTCAACGTAAATTAGTATTCATTTAAGAATGAATTAAGATGTAACAAAAGAAAGTATGTCACAAGTATGTGTATGTACATAGATGAACATATATGTGCCAACTTAAGTTATTAATTCTTGCATACATTATGAAATAAAACTATTATATCATATTTTCTTCCATTCAAATAATGTTACAAATTCACATATCATTTGTCAAAAATGCAAGAAATAGAAGAATAGTATGTTTGAATAGTTTCCACATATTGATATGTTGTTTGTAACAAAAAAAATCTATTTGCAACAAGACAATGTTGTTTATAACAAAGCGATGCTACTTGCAGCACAACATATACTATTTATAACAAAATGATGCTATTTGTAGCTAAATAAATACTGTTTATAACAAAACGATGTTGTTTGTAGCTAAAAAAATGTTGTTTATAACAAAATGATGTGTGTAGCTAAACAAATACTTATAAAAAAATGATGTTTTTAGCTAAACAAATATTGTTTATAAAAAAATGATGTTGTTTGTAGCTAAAAAAATACTATTTATAACAAAATGATTATGTTTGCAGCTAACAAAGAGTATTTAAAGGAGTTTAATTTTTTTGAACAATTAAGTTTCATTATCAAATTTAGCTTATCTAGTACTACATAAAAAAAAATAGAATCTCCATTATTTTGGTATTCAACATATAAATGATAATAGTATCCATTGTGCAATAAATGTATAGAATGGCATGCTTGTCATTTTAAGACCAAAATAATCATAAGAGTCTTGAAACAAATTCATTATTTCTAGGGTTATAGAAAAACTTGTGTTTCCTATTGGTGGCTACAAGAAAAAGAATAATGTTCAAGTCACTAGTTGACTGTTCAATTTTACCATAAACAATATCAATTAATAATTTTGAAGAATTCCTTTTAATGGAATATATAGCTTGACATGCAAGATTTAACCTATGATAAATAATTTGCATAGTTTTTAGATCTTACAGATTGATTCACATAATGCAAGGATGGAACGATGCAAACTTATTTATACTACAACAATGAGTTTATGTTGCTTTAAGTTTTCAATCTAATCCTTGCACCCAATGGATGCGACATCCATTATTCCACCTCATTGATATAAGAATAAAATACTAAGAGAAGAGTAACAGTGATAATATAGTCTTTCCCTAAGGGAATGATCAATGATTTTTCTACATCATTTTCAAATAACATAAACACTATTATTTGCATATAATTCAAATAACCATAAAATAAGAAAGAACTCACATGCAAGGAACTACGATTATAGCTGATAATAATACATCCTTATCTTGACCTTTCTTAGCTAGAAGGCCTATAGGGTGCAAAATGAATAAAAACATAATATGCAAGGCTGGTCGATAGGACGTGGTATTCTAAATCAAGAAAACATGGTTGATCTTAAATAATATGACTAGGATCCAAGCCAAAAAAAAATGTAGAAATATACTATTTTATCAATGATTCTAATAGAATTGACATTCTGAGAAGAATATTGCAAGTTTTTCAAATAGAGATAACCATGAAATCAAACATATTCTCAAACATCAATTGTTTTTACCTAAAGGTCAAAGCTTTTCCTCATCTTTTCTTGTGTTTCACAACAAAGCCAAATCACTTTCCTTCTTTTTCCTTGGATACTCGTCACCACTACCGTTGTTTTCTAGTGATTTCCTTCTTACCTGTTCACATGAATTATGGGGTCGTTTCTTTCATAATAGGCATTAATTTTCTACCCCACTATTTGAATTTAATTACTTGGCAATAATTTGAATATAGGCCACTTTTTCCAATACATCTTCAGTTGATTTTATTTGAAATCAATAGTATGCAATTTAATAAATTTGAATCCATATTCAATTGTTATATGGAATATATCTATATCTATATCTATATATATATATATAAACATTTACACTCATTTGTACATTCTTATATATATATATATGTGTGTATATACATAATACATATGCATATAGATATATATTTATATTTGTATATATATATATATTTATATGTTCATATATCACAATAATAAAAAAATAGTGGACTTTTATTTTATTCATATAATAGCATCTAAATGAAATTCTTTTCCTTTTAATAATGCATTTTGAATTCATACGTATATGTTTAATCATACTATCATTTTCTTTCCAATGCAAATAAACAGAAGATCAAGATAAACTAATTTGAACATGAAATGATATGTTTAACATTCCATAAGCCCTTTTGTTTTCAATCATTTGATCAATTCAAATGAAGTATATGAGTTCTTCTATATGCAATTTCAAATGCAAACATCATGCCATTTGTGGTGTGTGCACCCAGATTCCATCAAGCTTACCGTTCGATCTGGCTAAATGATCCTACTTCAACTATGTTCTCGTCCTTCAACCTATTATCCTACAATTTCACACACTTGCACTTACATAGTTCATCTGTAACGTTCAATCATGATAAAGTATAAGATAGTTCAAAAAATTTCATCGTCAATGATGGTCAACTTCTTTCAAACTTTTCAAAACTATCAAAATTTTCATACAACATATTGAATCTCCCTTATAATTTAATTTATCATATTATAATTTAAATGCAATAAAAGATGGGTTATGACAATTCCAAGGTCAAGTATCTTTCAAGGACCTAGGGAAAAGTTTAGCCAAGAGTTTTTCTTCAAAAATGAAATCACTACATAAGGCCATGCATGCTGAGACATGGGTACTAGGATCTCCTTTACCACCATATTTCTCAAATCTAGGAATCTCTATACCTTGTGGAATTTTCTCTCTCAATATATCCAATGACAATGGGTTTCTTTTAACATATTGTGAAGGTTGGTTATTTTGATTTTGGGTCAAGGTGGAAATTTGTTATTGAAGAGATTAGAAATTTTGCAAAAGTTGGTTTAAGATGAAATCATTGGTTGTGTTTTAGGATGGAGGTGAATATGGTAGAGGTGTATATGTGTTAGGTGGAAAACTATAATGTAAGTATGTGAGAGGTGATGGGTTTGGAGATACCATGTTTGAATTCACAAAGCTATAAGTATTCCTAGTGGAAATACCCAAAGTTTGATTGATGTTGCTAGTTGGTTGCATTGTTGTAGTAACATATGAATTAGTGTATGTTGGAATAGAGGGTATGGCCTTAGAGGGAGGAATTTGATTTCCTCCTTTACTTTGAGTGTAACCCTAAATTTTAGTGTGAGACGAGGAGAATGTTGGGGAGGGTCAATTATTCTTGACTCATGATGAATCAAACGATAACTTTTCCAAACATACTTGCATCTACAAACAAGGTCATTAAAAATGGGAATCTACACTAAGCATTTAATTGAAAATGAAAGCTACAAACTACAAAAAAATAGTTAAGCTCTAATCTATCCCATTTGAAACTTATCTTGCTTTGGAATTGGTGCCATGTTGATATGAAATGATGAACCTTTCCCAATCCCTTGATTAGTGATCTTGTTTTAATCAATTCTATGGAAGAGAATCATTGAAACCATTTTCGATTAAATTTTGGCCATGTAGTTTGTAGCTTTCATAGCTAAAAAAAGGTTAGATTAACGATTTCCCTCCTTCTAGCACTAGAATGTGACACCAGGAGATTGTTGGGGAGGGTCAATTATGCTTGAATCATGATGAATCAAAGCTTAACTTCACCAAACATAATTGCATCTACAAAAAAGATCATTCAAAACAAAAATCTAAACTAAGCATTTAATTGAAAACAAAAGCTACAAACTCCACAAAAATAGTTAAATTCCTAATCTAGCCCATCTAAAACTTATCCTGCTTTGGAATTGGTGTCGTGTTGATGTGAAACGATGAACCTTTCCCAATCCCATGATCAGTGAGCCTATTTTAGTTGATTCTATTGAAGAGAATCGATGAATTCAAGCATAACTTCACCAAACATACCTGCTATTTAATTAAATAACTTAGGGTTTTTCAATTAAATAAGATGACTTAGGGAATTAAATTCAATAGTTTGATTTATTTAATTTAATAACATGAAGTGTTAGTGCGAAAAGAGATGAATTAACCCGATGAAATTAATTAGGCCAATAGATGAAAATAATGTCCTTAATTAAATTAACTAAGTTAATTTAACTAATTAAGAAAAAAGAGGATGGGTTAAAGAGGAAATGATGTTAGTAAATCTGTTTTAAGTGTATGATATTGATTAGGACATTTTTTAGTGTCTACATTTTGCTCCTCTTTGAAGTGAGGTAGTTGCTACTTTAGTTCAAAGAATATTGCTTTTTGGATTAAAACTACTACTTAAATAAAAAATAATTTAAAAAAATTTTAGATGTTCCAACGAAAGGATAAAGTTGACTTCCTACCCCCTCGAGAAATCGGGCAAATTTTTTCAATTTTGGGTTATTTTTTAACAAAGGTTAAAAGCTACCCCAAGGGTCTAGAAAGGTTTCAAGATGCAAGAATAATGCCAAAAATGCAAAAAATAATGCAAAATTAGGCTCAAATTGGAAAAATTGGTGAAAATGATAAAACCCCATCTTCAAGGTTAAATTAGAGCAAAAAACCCTAATTTTCTAGCTTAAATAGTCCAAGAATGGTCACTTTCAATTCATTTGTTCATTCATACCATAAGGAATTATTGAGATTTGAGGTCTGACCCTCTGATGAAATGGCGCACTGAGAGCTTTATAGGCACATCTTTGATCAAGTTCAAGAGTTACAAAGGCTCCCTGGCGTAGGCCCATCGGTATATGATTCCAAACATGATTTGAAATTTGAGTTTTTGATGCATTTATTATGCTTTGAAGTTTAAATTCTCGTCATGTTGCTATATAGCGACGCCTAGATCAATTATAGTGAGGAATATTTATATAGTGACGCTTTTTTGCGATTTAAAATTAGGGTTTCTAATTTTAAATGGTGACACATACTTATTTGGTGATACACTTATCAATTTAGACTTTAGGGTTAGGGTTTCCCATAAGTTAAATCACAATGCCAACTTATTTGGTGACGCATGTTTGGATTTGAAATTTTAAATGCATTGGGTGTTGCTATTTGAAATTTTAAAATCACAACCCTATTGTGATTTATAAGCAAAAAATTTCAACTGGAGCCAAATTTTGATGATTTCTTGATGTCGTACACTTCGTGAATGTAGGAGATCTTCACATTATTGATGTTGAGGGACCATAGGCCCACTATTTTGGAGAGACTAAGTGATCTATTAGAGTTGAACAAGGAGCACCTGGGAGAGATCAGTCTATGGTACGTTGCATATGTGCCTGTGATTAGGAAACAAGTATCAATGATGATGACTCTATGTGAGAGATGGCATAGTGATACCTCATCCTTCCACTTTCCAACAGGTGAGGCAACAATTACTTTAGAGGATGTTTGGTGTATTCTTTGTTTGCCAATTCATGGTGATCACATGATTTATGACACTGATGTCAGATTCGAAACCTACCTTGAGGTCATGGAGATGGATCATTTTGCATTGGTTACACCTTAGATTGACTTGGAAACATACAAAGGTCATGTACTGACCATTAGATTGATCATCACAGCCATCATTTTGGGTTTGGTGGCTCTAGATAAATGTAGTTGAGGATTTAGGTTAGGATAGGGCTTGATGTGGCATCAGATGCTACACAAGACACAACTTTTTTCTTGGGGTCCCATGATGCTAGCCTCCTTATATCATGATTTTTATTATTATTTTATTGCGATGGGAGAGTAATTGTTGCAAGGGTGACTCTGCTACACATTTGGGCATGGGAGCACATTACCGTGCTTTGGCTGATTGTCCAGATGGAAGATATGGAGCTAGATGATCTCATCATTTGGAGATATAGAGGTTCCATTACCCTCAAGAATAATGGATATATTGAGCTCCCATATTAGAGATGGGTTATAGATGATATGACAATTTTCCACTGGCACCCATGGCTTTAGATGCTGTCATGGTTTGATGACATTCAACAGATATATTTTTCTAGATAGACCTAATACATGTATGATCAAGAGCACCATATCATTAAGAGGTACTAACTAGATAGGGTAGCCAAATAGTTTAGGGATGTGCAAGACAGACCCGATGATTCCTACAGGGCAATTTTTGTGAGATTAGCTAGAGAGGTTCCTACATGGGGACAAACCATTCCAACTCCACAGGCCATGGAGACCTTTAGACAATTGGTGGCCTAGCCTTCGAAATATGTTCAAGGACATGTAGTAGCTTTGACTACTCCTGCATATGATGGATGGTTTGTCCTTCCAATATGTTTGATAGATCCAACAAGTGCTCCTCCTAGAGGGAGACCAAGAGGTAGAGGAGTAGGGAGAGGCAGGAGATAGAGAGGCCAAGATGACTAGCATGGAAAGGTTCCAAGAGTTCCTCTAGTTCGAAAAAAACCTTAGCTATAACCATAAGTTCATCCTTAGGTACAATTGTAGGGAGTACCACCACCACCACTAGATATGTGAGATTCTTAGATACAACAGCTACAACATGTGCAGATGTTGACTGGTGAACGAGATTAGGCATACCAATAGGTTCTAGTCATTACTGCTGATCAAGATCATGACATACATTAGGTGGTTACAGTCATAACGGAGAGAGATCATGCACTGTATAGAGTACATGATGTGACTATTGAGAGAGATTGGGAGGTTTCCCAATGCTAACAAATTGAGAATGTGTTGGCCGCGACTCATGTTCGAATAGTGTCAGCACATTTATACTGATAGGAAATTACATAGGCTACATATTACAGGAAGCATTATCATCATGATGTTCCAGTGACTCTCTGATAGCCATCTTTTTCACAGCATAGTGACACACATCCCCTAGTAGAGGATCAACTTGAGAGGCAGGCTGGAGAGGGTAGCAACTATTAGGGCTAGCTACTTTTTGATTATGCTCCATTTTTTTTATCATTGATATACATTCATGGGCTCCTTTTTGATAGACTCATGGATATTGTACTTTTGATTGATTTTGACACTGATCTAGATTTTGTACCATGATATAGATACTAATGATTCATGCTATGATGTGTTCACTTTATTTCATGTATGGATGATATGATATTGATGCTTATATTTGATCATGTATGAATGTACTTTATTTATGCCTATGTGACATGTGGTGATCATGATATGGATAGATGTGATGTTATGTTATTTTTCATTATCTTTTCACAATATGATATGGATGGATGATATGTAGATGTTATGGATGCAAATGATGTTGATGCATTTCTTTTTGTATATTTTCTATGCATGTTTTATGATGATAATGTATGCACATGGATGTATGGATGCAAATGCTTATGATATGTAGTGATTTAAGATGCTTAGAATATCAAATCCATATTATTCATGCAATGATTTAAGATGCTTAGAATATCAAATCCATATTATTCATCACAATTAAAATGATTATATAGAATGTATGATGTAAAATGATCATGAGATGGATGTTATGAATATGTTAATGGATGTTTTATGATTATGCTGATGGATGTTTTATGATTATGCTATGATTATGAGATGCATATATGCTGATGGTTTGTGGATGCATTGATGATGTTTTTTTTTTATTGTCATGATACTAGGTTAGTGCAGAGAGAAGATAGAAGAATAAAGAAATGAATAACGGTTGATGATGATTGCTTCAAAAGATCCAAAAAGTCCTAGATCCATCAAGACTTTATTAGAGATGGTGATGAGACAATGAAAAATACAGGATGAGATGCTCACATTTTTGGATTTGGATTTTTTGTTATTCCTTATTGTTTGATATAACACATAGACATGATGTATCAAGGTATTGATAGGTAGGATGGCGTTGTATCTAGTGTAATGGACTTTTATTCAACAAACATATATGATGGTTCTCATTCACACCTTGATATATAGAAACATTGTTGGAATGCAAGTTAGAAGCTTATAATATATTGGACCAAAGCATATGTAATAGTCAACAAAATACCCTAAATGACCTTCCTACAGACAAATAATTAATTATGTGCCAAGATTATTTTACAAGAGGTAAATCTATTAAAACAACCCCTAAAATGAAAAATAAATTATGGGATAATACTTGATAACCAATGCAAGAATCTACTTGTTATCTACATCATTAAATAAAATAAGGTAAATCCTAAACATAGGAATTTCTACCTTACTCTAAGGAATTTTAGAATGCTAAAATCCTCCATGTTTCCACCCCTATTGAATTCTCTTATGACACAAAAATGTTCAAATATTGATTCATATGGGTATTCAATTAATCTCTCATGATGCTAATGTATTTATCCTCTCATAAATTGGACCTCAAGAATAAAAACCAAGAACAAAATGATTTCTAACTTTTCAATAAATTTCCTAGTTCATATACCATGTGTAGGATTTGAACAAGAACTCACAACACGTCAATATTAGCTACCAAACCAAAGTAACTTCCATAAGAGAGAAATGGAATGAATATTTTGGTATGATTAAGGATGAAGAATTGACCGATCAAATATATAAATGTACATATGATGCCTTTCATATAAAAGAAAAGTTATGGGATAGGATTGCACAAGATCATGACATGTGTCTTAATCATGTACAATGAGACAACTACCTCAATATTATTTATTTACTTTATTCAAAGAATATATTTTAATAACTATATAGTTTAATTCAAATGTGAAATATTTTTATAGTAGTTGGGAGTTCATGGAAATTTCATGCCAAACCAAGCAAAATGTGTGGAACATTCTCCTCCATGATCAACTACTATGCTTGAGTCATCCATAGTGTATAGTTCAAAATTACCTTTGTAATTTGAATTCACGTGAAGTGTGATTTATAATTTTAAATTCATCATTGAGTTTATGTATGTACATATTTATAAGAGAATAGCACTATCAAGGTAGATGCAAGTCCTACCACATATAAACTTGGGAAATTTTATAGGTCACTCATAGTATTCCAAGTCCTACTAGTAAATTTTCTATGTAATTTATAGGTATTGTATATAGTTATATTTTTTAAATATTCAAGAATAATTTGTGATTTATTTGAATATAGGAATTAGCACATGAAACTTTTGGTATAAAATTGATAGTTATTCTAGGGTAGCATGATGTGGTATGTGATGGGCATCATGTGGTATGCATGCACACCTAACTCTAGATTTAATTATTTAATTTTATGGTTTTGTAACTTTAAATAATTTATTTAAATAATATGCATGATTTTTTTAATATTAACTAATTTTAAGTTTCTTTCTCTTCTATAGTGTGAGCCACCATCTAATTCATGTGTAAAAAAGTCATTCTTATGTTGAAGATGATAAAACATTATTTTATTTTGAAATTTATTTCATTAACTATGAATTAGATCAACTATGATGTATTTATTTCATGTTGATTATGAGTGTATTTTAGTATTTATTTCATGGGGTGTGACCATATTTCATGTGGACTACATGAATATTTTAGTATTTATTTCATGGACTATGTATATATGGTTTAATCGCATAGACCATTTCTTAAAATCACACATAGATAGTTGTCAAATTGTAAGCCCTAATTGTAATTCTAATTCTAATGTCCTAATTCTAATTTTGTAAGTTAAAATTATAATTTCATGTCCTAATTGTAATGTGACAACTTCAAAATCTTAAGTAAGCATTAAATTCCTAATATATTTGAGTCTTAGCTACAATTATAAGATGAAGTTATAATTTAAATAGTTCAAAATTGAGATGCAAACTATAAATAATTATAATTTAATAGAACTTTACCTTTTATATATTAGAGAAACTATGAATTTTTTTTTTTTGTTAACGACAGGGGTATCCCCGCGACCCCGCCCAGCGACCCAGCAGCCCGTATCTTGGGTACCAAGGGCGAGCGGGGGCGAGACTAGTCCCCTGCGGGGGGACCCAACAGCCGGCAAGCCAGTCCCAACCGGGTAAACCCAGGAGCGGAGTAGAGAAACTATGAATTATTAATTCTACCTCACCTAGTATATAGGAACCTCGTGTTTTCAAGAAAAATCAATGTTATAATAGTTCATTCAAGCATAAGGGAGTACATCCTTAGAGGTGACATTAGTGAGAAGGAATTTAAATGGATCAAAAGGATCATAGAATATGATATTAACATTACACCAACTAAGCCAGTTAGAGGAAGATTGCATTGCCAACATTTGGTATAATAAATCCTAATTCATAGAGATATGGAAGAAAATAAATCCAAAAATTAGTGAATCTACGATGCCAAACAAAATATGGAAACTGCAAATGCCATCTCTAGTTCAAATTGACAATGATACAATCCACATGTCTACATCAGTTAATTAGTTTTTAATTAATTAGTTTTTTTCATGCCTTATTGATTCATAAAAAATAGGGTGCATCAAGATGGAATGTCAAATTAGTGAACCCAATTTCCTATGTTTCATTCAAAAATGTGTGTGATATAATGCAAATCAAGAATATACATAAAAATAATAGAACTAACCATCAAAATGTAGATATGGAAAGGGTAAAATCATGTCTACCTTTCACCAAAAGTGCTTTTCAAGACCTCACTAAGGACTCATTCACCCTATGGAAAATGGTCCAGCTAGGGTTCTTGAAAGATGCTTTCTAGGTTTTGTTCCTCTATGCCTACAACTCTAAACTCCAAGGTTTTAGCTCCCAAAACTCAGAAATGAGTTATGTAGGTCAAATTTCGTGATCCTTCAAGGCAAATGACAACTTTGACAACTTTTGACAACTTTCCAAAATTTCTCTCTGAAGGATCTTCAACCTAAAAATTGTAATCAAACATGAAAGAGACAGAAAAAAAGTTACTTTTTAGGGAATGGGGGTTTGCCTTGGTCAAACCCTGTTTTGGTATTTAAACCTTGAAATGAAATAGAAAAGCATGAAGGAATGATGAATGAAAAAATGTATGTAACAACTCACCAAAACTTGTTGAAACCTTGGAATGCAAATCTAAAACTTAGCATCAAGTGGCCTCAATGAGTTTAGACCTTGATCATGAAACTTGACATAAGTTTGTGACTTACAATGGTTGAACTTGATGTTGAATACTACATTATCACATTAGCTCAACAAAATGCATGGTTTTGACATGATGATTGATATCTTCATTTCTGGAATAATCTTCTACAAATCGTCCCTTGAATGCAGGCCTTCAAATGCTCTTGATCACAACATTAGCTCTTGCAATTGAACACTTTAAAATTTACGTGAAACCTAGTGAAATGACCTTGTATTTATATGTATATTAAGATTAATTCCTGAAATTCAAATATCACAAGTCGACATGTGAATATGCATTTGAAATCATTAAAATACTACCAAAACATATTTCAAAGGGGAGATCCTAGGGTTAATTGATGACCCATTCTCCATAGGAAGAATGGGTCCTAGGCCACTAACCTGTTGGTTCCCAAATCAACAAATGTATTAAATCCTAAAGAGTAGCCACTCTCTCATATTCAGACTCAACAAGTTGATGTGGCCAACAAACAAGATTCAGTCAAAGAGACTGAGATCTTCTACACTTCTAGCTCTTTTAAACTAGGGAGGGTAATCCCAACAATATATTTATAGATACTTGTGTGTGAAAGTACCAAATACACTATAAAAATATGGTTCTCCTCTAATTGTTTGAAAGACACAGTACTCTAAAGGCTTGGCTAACCTCTACAGTAATGCCTCATTTAAACATGAGAGATGTAATTCATTAAAATGAGCTCATCACATAACCCAACTAGGACTAATAAGTAATATGCTTTAAAATTGTAATCAATTTTTGAATTAACCAACATAATGTAACATGAATCACCTACTTAGACCAGTTCTTCATTCATTAGAAAAAAGTCAACCTAGAAACCAACACAATTTGAGAAAAATATTCAAACCTAACATTATATGAAGCTCTGAAATGTTGCATTACAATATTTCAGCATAATATCTTGACCACTACATCTTATCAAAATCCTAGCACTTAGTTTAATACAAATTTACAACCATGTTCAAGTAACTACATTAATTCTTTGAATTAATAGACAAGAATAGAACCACACAACTATCTAAAACTGATGGAGACAAATAAAATAACCTTGATTATATTATTCATAACTTGCAAAACCTGTACATAGGAGAGTAAAATGGCCTTGAAATTTCACTATTCAATATTATCTTGGTAGTATTATCAAAATTACATGGATATCAACAGACTCCAACCTAAAAGAAAACCTATGAAATGTTCTATATTCATATTACAGTATACTGTGTCTAATTATAGAACAACCTCTAAAAAATGAGGTGGAAAAACAACAATTAAGAAGAAAAAAACCCTAAGTGGAGATCTCCCAATGACATCTGGTGCATTCAGGTCCACAGATCTATAACTACCTATGTTTGTTGAAGAATCGCTTCATCCAACAATTTTTTTTCTTGCTCCTCACTCCACTACCCTATAATAGAAAAATATTCCCCATCGGAAGACTTATCATTCTCTCCATTCAACCTTTTACCCACGTTGAAAATGCCTTTACTTGCAAAAGACTTCACCTCCTCTCTATCTATTGTAAAAACCCCTTGTATTTTCACTTTGCTGTAGAAAAATTCTTTCACCTACATATTCACCACTTGCTTCATTTGCAACTAAATTTTTTTTACTTTCATGGTGAAAATACCTTCATTTTACCCTACCTCTGCATTTCATTCTCTTCTAGCAAAGAGTAATATTGGGTGTGTGCAAGAAGTTGAGTCCACTTTTTGGCTAAAAAGTGGAAGTGTTTTCCCTGATTTTCAGTATTTGACACATTTGACCTTAAAATTTGAAGCACTTAGAGATGAAATCTTTAAAAAAGTCACTAATGATAAAATGTAGTGCTCAGAGTCTAGTTTCCAAATATTTAATTAATTTCAATACCCAGATTGTATAAATTGAGTTTCAATAGGCATTTCAAAAAACCACTGTTTAAAAGTCATTTTTTTTTACCATACCATGCAAGTGTACGACATCCATATTTTGACTTAAATTATCGTATTTTTCTAAATCCTTTTGGGAAAAGTTTATGACTCCTTGAACCTTGCTCTTGATATTTTTTGTAACTTTTTATTGAATATTTTTTGTTAAATTTTTTTGGGATTTGTCGTTTTGAAAAATCGTCATGTACGTACATGCATAAGATGACCTAAACTTATCATTTTTGATTTTTCAAATTGAAAAGAATTGTTTGAAGTTTGCTTTTGTGGAATCCATTTGTCAAAATGTTATGTTGATCAAAAGTTATTAAAATAGTAAAAAACTCTGATATTTAAAGTTTCTAGACCAATTTTATTAGAAATTAATTGAAAAATAGAAAAAATAATTCAATTGCAAAACAAATTACATATTTAGAATTTGCATTGTTTGATCTAAAATGGGTTTTAATTTCGTCAAATTTTTTTTGAAAAAAGGTCGTCAGCCATATGTCCAAAGTTGATATTTTTCTTTGACATTATTAGGGCCTTCAATTTGTAGGTCAAACCAAGTTGAAGGCTAAGGTTCGGACTTCCAAAGCTTTTCCCGAACCAAAAACCTTGGCAAAAACCCGCCCACGATGCAAAACAAAATTCAAATTTTAAAAAATGGGATCCCGATTATAAAACAGGATCCCGTTTATTACTAAACAGGATCCCGTGCTATAATCGCGATCCCATTCCCATTTTGACCGTTGTAAAGGTAACGGGATCCCGTTTATAAAATGAGATCTCGTTGCCTTTACAACAGCTGCCACACTTAATTTTAATGAACAGGATCCCGATTATAGAGCGGGATCCCGTTTATTAGTAAACGGGATCCCGTTTTATACTCGAGATCCCGTTTAATGATAAGTGGGATCCCGTTTTATAGACAGGATCCCATTTATTTTATTTAAAAACACTGTGCATAATTACTGTCAAGTCTGCAACTTTGCAACTTCACATGTATGGCCAAGAGCACTAAAAATCAATTATTTTTCATAAGTTATTGTATTTATAGGTGGTCAATTTGATTTTTGGTTGATTTTATCAAAGGGAGCATCATCTACACCATTTTTGAAGTGAAATTTGCAATATGGATTGAATTTTTCAAAGGAAGCATGAAGAAAACAATTTTTAAAGTGGAATTGTAGTAGTTTTCTATTTGTTTTGAGGAACACAAGAGGAAATTTTTTTCCATAGTAGGTATTCAACTTCCAATTTGGATTGAATATTTTGAAGTATTTCACTATTAACATTCACTTGTGCTTGAGAATTTTATAATTATGGGAGATAAATTTCGTAATAAGAGAAGAAAGACATTGACTCCTCAAGAAGTTGAAACAAATAAAGAAAAAGAGAGACAAAGACAAAGAGAAAGAAGAATGAGAATAAAATCAATGAACGATGGTGGAGCAACCAATTCAACAACTATTGAAGATGAAAACATTGAAGATACCATAGTTGTAGATGAAGCTAATTTTCAAGGAGTCAATTTGGAGAAGATATGATTATACAAAAAAGTCCTACTATGTCTTCAAATCCCTCTTTGAATGCTATGGAGAATGTTTCAATATACACAAATCCAGGTACGTCTTCAAATCCACATGTTAGTGAAATGGTAAATTTGTTTATAGAAGATTTACAAGATGCTGGATATAATGATGTTGACATTGACTATATTTAAAGAGATGAAAATTTTATAGAATATGTTGAAAACAAAAAAGAAAAATCTTTTGTTGCAAATGAAAATCAAAATGATCATTTTCTTAAAAATGAAAACAAAACCTATATTTTTGATGAAAATGAAAATGAAAATGAAAATCGTTTTGTTGATGAAAATGAAAATGAGAACCGTTTTGTTAATGAAAATGAAGATGAAAATGAAAATGAAACTGTTTTGTTGATGAAAATGAAGATGAAAATCTAGAATGTGATGTTGAATTTAATGAAAATACTTTTTTAAAAATTGGAAGTGGTGGTTTTGATAATCTTCCTGATCAAATTTCTTGGAGGCAAATAAGAACACATGCGAATACAATATACACCGAATTCTTTTATCGTAAAAAAATTGCATTTCAATGTCAACTAATGATGCAATTAATGAGAATGCAAAAAAGAGGAAAGTAATGAAAAGGTTAGGCTTTTATGTTAAACCAAAAAGAAAAGATCAATCATTAAAACATGCTATGTCTACTATTGCTAGTGCCATTCAATCTATTATTGGGAAAAATAGTCGATCTAAAGATAAAAACACAGCAAGAAGAGCTATAACTACTGCTATAGTTAATAATACAAATTTGAATAAAAGAATGGTAAGCAATATTAGTGAAGTTTAGAAATGCATCCTAAAACATTACTAAGAGCAGCAAAAAGAAGAAAAAGTATAGAAAATGATCCTATCAATGGGTGTTGGAGTTTAGTGGGCGATCTTAGAGTCTAATATAAATTAGTGTTGAAATTAAATCTTTGATCAAAAAATATTGGCATGATAATACTAGGGTTTCATCTAATGCTAGAGATGTTTTAAAATTAAGGGTGGGGTCCAAAGTCCATGATCCTCACCCAAAACACCTATTAGATACAACACAAACTAAATTTTATAGAAAATTTTGTAGCGATTCAGTGTTACCTGGTAATAATAAAATAAGTCAAAGGTCTTTTGAATAATGTAAACCCTGGTATGTAAAAATTAATAAGCAATGAATATCTTGTTGCTGTAAAATACATGTTCAATTTCGTTATTTTTATGATGTTTTTTGATATATACGTTGTACCTTGCATTCTAACATGATTATATAGGATTTTTGTATTGATATGCCACTTGAATCAATAAGAGAGTTTATTTTAGGTTTGTTTTGTGAAAAATCTAATGATAGATTATTTTATTTAAGTTCTTGTATTTCTGGACAATGCATTAACTGCGGAAATCTTTCATTTTTAAGAAATTGTTTGCATGAAAGTGTTGATCCTTGATTTTTGGACAACAATTAGTAGATGTCAAAAAGATTTAGAATGTTCACTATTCTTTAAAGATGGAAAAATAGAGGCGTTGTGATTTAGTTATAGAAAAAGTTAGTATGCATGCATTTATGAGTGAATTTAATAATAAAATTGTACCAAAATATGAACATGCTCGGTGGCTTGATGGCCAATTTTGCACATGTAGAAACACATTTCCAATTGGTACTATACTTTCAGTGGTTGATTTTGTAGAGAATTATACTCTCACTCCACAAGAGGAAATTCAATCTCAATATTATAATTCAGTGCAAGTAGCTATGTTTTTCCATATTGTTTATAGACATGTAGATGATAGCACTGAGGATGATAGAAAAGTTTTGAGGGAGTATCATTTTTATTTGAGTGACAATTGGTTACACTCATTAGAGTTTGTTCAATATTGTTTTAGTATATTTTATAGAAATTTAAGAGAAAGAGGAATCCATATGAAGAACACCTCATATGAATTAGGATAATTGTCTGGCCAGGTTCAAAAATGCTAGAATGTTCTATTGGTTAAGTAGGGTTCAAAAGGAACTTAATGTCCAACATATATGGATTTTTTTTTAAGTTGGGCATGGTAAAGGAGAACATGATGGAGCTGGTGCATGTTTCAAAAGAATTCTTGCTAGAGAACAATTAAAAATTCAAAGGTTAGGTAAAATTTAAAAGTATACATGAAGTTGTGGATTGGTGTAATAGAAGATTATCTGCACAAGTTCAGTGATTACTCTACAGTTCATCGATTCTTTTGGTTGGTGGAAGAAGAAAACATTGTATCTAGAGTTGATTGTGAGACAATTGGTGGATCTACTAAATGGCATTCATTTTAGGAGTCGCACGGCCGATATAGCTTACATTGACTATTTGGACGAGGGGCTTGCATGTTTTTCCATTTTGTATCTGAGAGTGGGAAGCTTGTGAAAATATAGAGATGGGTTGAACCTTTGGGAGCAAAGATCGTTGACACCTACAGAAGCACATAATCAATATTAAAGAACTATTGAAGAAAATGATCAATTGTTTGCATCTAAAGATTATGACCGTGTTTCAGACCTTGTACAAGAAGGTAATTTTAATTCAATTTATTTCATTTTATTTCACTTTATTAATTTATTTTGTAATACTAAATTATTTATATGGATATGCACAAGTTGTTAAATCGAATTTTGTTGGCAGGACATGTGTATGTTGTTATTGCACCTGAGGGGAATGAAGAGCAAACCGAATATTGGTTGGCTCGTTGTGTGGAAACTAAACATAAGTTATTAACACCTCGAGAAGATGATGATGGCTTTCATTATCCAACAAGTACGGTGATCTGGGCCTTAAGACACCTCCTTAAGCAAATTTTGATAACAAGTTTTAGATCCCCTTAAGCAATTTTTTAGAACAAGTCTTTGATCCCCTTAAGTAAATTTTGAGAAGTTATTTCATGGTGGTTTTTGAACATGTTTTCCAATAGGATCGATGGTGGTTGTTGGCACTTGGCTACGAAAATACTTGAGAAGAAAGAATGGTCTACCTACATTCGAAGACTATGAAACACATAAAAAGATTATGCATTATTCACATTTGGTGGTGGCAGCAAATATAAAACTAGAGCGCTATCATGAAAGACCTTCAAAAAAATCACTATGGTCAATTTCTATGGAAGAGCATGAGGCAATCATAGATGCATTTACCAAAGAGGGATCTTGAGGATGGTACAATGGATTAAGTAAATGCAATTAAATATAGTTTTGGTTTTATTTTGTCCTTTTAAATGCATTAAATACATGTTTCAACATTAGTCAAGTGTGTTATTAGTTGAAATTGATTTAAATTGTTCTTTTATATATCCTTAAGGCATAATCACAAAAAGGATCTAGTCCATGCAAATTCAACCTAGACAACATGGAATACTTGGTAAAATAGGTAATTATCAGTTAACTATATTTAAATACATGTTTTGATTACATATTGATGTGCTTGGACATGTCGTTAAATTGATTTATTGTCATTTTTTGTATCCCTAAAGCCATCATTGCATTGATCTCACTTTGAAACAAAAGGAGAGGATGCTTGCATTCAACCTCGAATACTTTTAAATGTAGGTACTTGAGTTATGTACATATAGATAGTTTTATATAAATTAAAATATGTATGTTTTGATGATTTCATTGATATTGCTTGTATCTTTTTGATATCAGGTGGTGTGAAGACCTACTACATTCTATCCATGAGTTTGAGATGTTCTTGAGATGGCATATCCAAATTTTGTAACCATCATTTTGAGATGACATATATGTACATACATACTTACAAAATTAAACATACTCTATGTACTTCTATGTATCAAATCAATATTCTATATATTTAGGCGTATTATGACCCCTTAAGACATCTCCTTAAGATGTTCTATTATGACCCTTTTAGACATCCCCTTAATTAACATGTTCTATTATGACCCCTTTAGACATCCCCTTAAGACCCCTTAAGACATCCCCTTAATTAACACATTCTATTATGACCCCTTTAGACATCCCCTTAAGACATATTATAACCCCTTAAGACATCCCCTTAAGGCGTTCTATTATGACCCTTTTAGACATCCCCTTAATTAACATGTTCTATTATGACCCCTTTAGACATCCCCTTAAGACCCCTTAAGACATCCCCTTAATTAACACGTTCTATTATGACCCCTTTAGACATCCCCTTAAGACATCCCCTTAATTAACACATTCTATTATGACCCCTTTAGACATCCCCTTAAGACATTCTATTATGACCCTTTTAGACATCCCCCTTAATTAACATGTTATATTATGACCCCTTTAGACATCC
>VDFB02356456.1:0-29499 GCA_007258455.2 Sequoia sempervirens | reverse complement strand
TGGAAGCCATACACCACATGAAAGTTGTTTACAATCAAAGAATTCGTTAGCATGATCAGTTCATTGAGACCAAGGAATTTAGTGCAAGTGATTAGGCTCTGCTTTATGACTCAAGATATCAATACTACAAGGGGAAGTTACAAACAAGATGGATTGGTTCGTATGAGATAAAATAAGTGTTTCCCAATGGAGTGGTACAACTACAAACAATTGATGAAGTTAGGTTCTTATTAATGGTCAATGGATGCAGATTGAAGTTGTACATGAAAACATTACAAAAGGATGACTTGCTTCTTTCATTAATCCAACAATTTTAACCTTCACTTGAAAATTTAACTACAGAAACTACAAGTTCTAAAAATGACTCAGTAGATGAGCTACACAGTTCACCTACTAATGTTACTCGGGCATAATTTTCTAACACATTTCACAAGCACACACTGCACAGGTGACAAACAAAAAAAATCATTTTTTGAACTATCAACAAAGAAGTAGGCACCTATAGCATCATGCCTAAAGGCAAAAAAAAATAGAAAGAGACCTATTATTGGATGCACCCATAGCACTTGTCATTTTAAAATTACCAACCGAATTAATTGCACATCATTTCTTTCAAACTTCATCCATTCATACATGCATCCATACATGTAACCTATTACACCTACTCACATGTAGCATTTCCATCACCTTTCTTGATTACCAAGTATCATCCATTTCATTTCCCCTCACACATTCTATACATTATGTGGCCTTTTCAAACCATAATTCACCATGTGCCAAGAATTCATGTCATTCATTTCAACTTTAAATTAAGGAAATTCACATCACATCCCCCTGCAGACAATAATCAACCACTTTACACAAGTTAAGTTTCATTTCCACAACATTCTACAAGTACACACATTAATTTACCATAATTAGCATAGATGATCATTGATTTTCTGCATATTTTTATATTAATTTTTTCATGCTCCATATCTAATTTTATATTACACTACATTTCATTTAACCCTCCATCAAAAATTGTACAATTAAGTAAGGATACTTAATACCTTAGTTGGGGGGAGGGTTACTCTTCATTTTCTTGATTTTCAAAAACCAAAAACTCTCTCCAACCTTTTTGGTGTTGTATTTTCCTTCATTTTTATACAATACAATCTTAGAGGAGAAGAAAAGGATTAGAAGCAGTTGAATTGACAAGATACAACATAGTGGAAGTGGTGTGGAGTGATAAACATAACTTGAACTAGAAAAGAGTAAAATTAAGGAATTGAAGAACAACAACAGTATCATGGGAGGTGACATTATTCATAGGGAACCAGCAACACATACCTAGCTATTGGAAGATAGGTTGGTATTACCCATTTTTTGACAAGCTAGTTGATTGGATTACTTCTTGAAACTCACAGAGTTTAATGAGTTCATGACATAACAATTTTTTGCCACATTACAAAGCAATGAAGTGATTGTAAGAGGTTTGAGGGTGGATGCTTCAAAGGCCACCATTTTTGAGGTATCAGGATTTCCACAGGAAGGAGAAGAGTTTCCAGTGAGGGTAGGTGTTATTGTTGCTAGGAATGAATTCAGAAAACCAAGAGAAAACCTAGACTCATCTTCTAAAGGTACAAAAGGATTATCCTTACCCTAGATATGTGCTTCAATAGCTTCTTACATAATCAAATAATTAACCTGTGATGCAAAATAATCCTTGTTGTATACAATCCATTTTAAACTTTTAAGTCATATTTTCCATGATAGGCATGTGAATGTTCCAAATTTCCTATACAATTTGTTGAAAAGAATGAGCTGAGTATAAAAGAAAAAGGAATAACACAACATCATCACATTACTGTCTAATCATATTGCTGATAAAAATGAGTTTGAGAACTCAATTTCCACATGTTTCATGGGAAATTTTCCTAAATTGCAACCATATCAATACCATCCTTGAAGAACCTGTAGCCTATGAGCAACCTACAGAAAGAGATACATAAGAAACCCTTGCCTCTAGGAAAACACCAAGAACTAAGAAAAGGAAAGGTGAATCTTCTTTTGCACCTGAAAGAAGGCAGAAGAAATCCACACAACCTAGGAGGCAATCACACCACTTGAAAAAGAAAGGGGCATGAGAGGGTCAATTAAAAAGTAGAAAGAGGAAGATGTTGTGATGGTTGAGACAAACTCAGAATTGAAGGGGAATTCCCTTGGAAATGTGAATAAATTGGTTAAACAAACATGGTACTTCATAAGTACCTCTAAATTTGATTTAGAGGATGCATTTGTAGCAAGGAAAATGAGGAAAAGATACCCAAAGAGCCCTGATAGTGAGGGTTGTAAATATACCATGGGGGATGATGATCAGTTCTTGGAAAGGGGTGAAGAATTGTTCATAGAAGAAATAAATATTGGTAAAGAATTGAAAGAGGCTATGGAGAGAATAAAGTAGTTAGAAGAATTGGTAAAGTCATATCAGTAGAAGGACAGTGAAAGGGATGCAAAGATCAAAGAATTAAAGGAAAAACTACACAAATTTGAGCATGGATCCAATTTGGAAATCCTTGCACAACTCTCCATGGTTGACAAGGGTAATAAAGGGCATGTGTCTCAAGGAAAAATTCCTCATGCAAGAACCCCCACTAGTCCTACTATAGTGTCCTTAGGTGTGGAGTTGTGGAAAAGAACTCAATAATTTTCCCAAAAAAAGAAAGATTGGCAGAAAGAAAAATCAAAAATGATATCTAACCACACAAGGGCCCTTGAGAAACAGGAAACAAAATTGAAAATACTAACAGTAAGAATTGGATAAATAGCAGATAAAGCTACTCAATTATTAAAATGTAGACCACCTGTCAAGCTCTATGCATTATTTTTGCAAGAAAAGTACTTATTTTTTTAATTCAATCAATTAATCAATGATTTACCAATTGCTATGAATAATAAATTTTTGTTTTAGAAACTTTCTCTACTTCTACACTAGTATGCAATACCAATTGTCTGAGTTTTACTTGCATAATTTTGTTCTCCCAAATGAAATATAATGGAATCCACTAATGTTTGTGGGGGGCATACATATTAAATCATTGGCCTCTTATATCAAGAATGAACAACAAAGGGGTGAGATATTGCAAGAATATACTGAAAGAGAAAAATCTATTGCTCTGTAGCTCCGCAAGGAATCAAAGGATCCCAATGCAATTATAGAACAGTGGTCAAATCTCTTGGATTATAAAGGTGTATGCAAAAAAATAATGAGCATCAGAGAAACTGACTATATCATGATGAAGCAATTATCCACAAGACCCATTCATCAATCCTTTAATTTTGTACAAGAGAGATGGAAAGAGTTGACTCTTGAGTTAAAGAAGAAGGAACCACATTCCCTGTATAGTTTCGTAGCCATCATTGGAAGGTCTCACAAATACATAGATGTTTCCAGAGATAATGGACTTAAATGGTTTCCACTTACCTTCCATCCACCCATCCTCATTTATGTAGTAACACATTGGACAAGGAAGAAGCATGGGGAAGAGGAAGAGGTAGAAAATATTAGATTGGAAAAGCTTTCATGTTACAGAGGCTACTATTTGAAATAGGGAAAGGGATGTGATGTTGTGGCAGACTTTAGGGAGATAATTTTGCACTACAGCCTTCATCCTTGAAAACAAGCAATTTCCCTAGTTGGGGGGAATGATGACCCTAATTAATAGCTAGTTTTCCCCTATTTTGTTCATATCTTTAGACATTTCAAGCTTCTTATTTCATAGACATTTCTGAACTTATATATTGGTAGTATAGAAAAATGTGCACCTTTATATTTTCACTCTATGTTTGGGTCCCTTAATTTAATTGGACTTAATCAAGCCTCTAATTGGCTCAATTATGCATTTAAGCCTAATTAATCTTGTTTTTTAAAAGGGGGACCTATATTAAACAATTACAAACATTAATTAAATTGTCTTGGAAATTGAGTGTCCTGGATTTAGGTCCTAGGACCCATTCTCCCAAGAGCGAGTGGGTCCTCCTTAAGTTGAGGATCTTAATTTTTAATGTGCTTTTTAGCGGAATTTTTATAATTCAAATTCAAATTGAAATTGTCGTCCTTTGATGTTTAATTGTCGAGAAATTAGAAAATTACCATTAAATACAAGGTATTTTTATCAATTACCTTTAATTTTCACAAGAGAAAAAAATATTGTCAAAGAGCATTCAAGAGTAAATTTATCAATCTTCTACAACAACATTCAAGTTCTCAAGCATCATGTCAAAGTTATTTTCATCTATGCATGTTTTTAGAGCTAACATTGTGATGTAGGTTTCAAGCATTCAAGTCAAAATCCAAGCATCAAGATCAACATTCGATCAAGCCATTTCATGCAAGATCAATACCTTGGAGAGATGTGTTAGACTTCAATCCTCTAAGGATCTTTGTTCAAGGGTTTGGTGAGTTACAACATAACATTGTCCATTCATCATTCCTTCCATTCATGTTTCATTTAATTTCAAGTTTTAATTACCAAACTAGGCCACCAAAAAAAAAAATTCCTCCTCTATATGTGTATGTGTAGGTTCATAGGTGAAGAAGGATTGAAATTGAAGATCTCAAAAGTGCAAAATTGCCAAAAGTTGTCAAAGTTGCAAATTTGTCACAAAAATTTGTCAAGATCATGTGAACCAATATCATATACCTGCAAGAACACAACAAATGAACACATTAATAAGATCAAATGCAAGTTAGAATAGAGATTCCTCAAGAAATCTATTTGAATGCAAAAGAAAAGGAATGAAATGAAGAACACAACAAACTTAAAGCTAAGATATCAAATCCTATTCTAAAACAAAGCAAACTCTTAATCTCTTGAGGGAGTTGGTGCCAATTTGATGTGAAAATTGGCCCTTTCCTAACTCCAATGATGTGATGAAGATGATTGATGAAGATTGTGATCCACTTTGTTGAAGATTGATGAGTGCTCCAAGATGAAATCTGCATAACCTAGCTATAAAACTCAATGAGATGGATGAAGATTGCTATGAATTTGAGTGTAGTAAGTTTACTCAAGTTGTGGATGATAAAATGAGGAATGAAGCCTCTTATTTATAGAATATCAAGTTGAAGAGATGTCCAAAATGGAGCAATGTGGGACTAAGAATCAATAAATGGCAAGGTGCCACTTGTCAACATGTGAATGGATGGAGGATGTGCAAGTTTTGAAGAATGTGCAAAGAGGGGGGAGATTCAAATTCAAAATATGGCTTGAAGGATGAGGTGAAAGGTGAAGTTAATGCCACATGGCTCAAGAAAAGGACATGTAAGATATTTTAAATGCTTTGTTGGATGTACATGTCTATTTGGGGGGAGATTTCAAATTTAAAGAATATTCCAACCATTGATGCCTTTTTTGAATGAAATAGGAGAATTATTAAATCAAATAAATGATTTAATTGTGCAAGTTACAAAATCTAGAGGATTGGAGTGATTAGGATTAAATTAATCAAGATTTGATTAATTTAATGAGGGATTAGTTGATTTGACCATTTTGACTTAGATTTTTGGATTTAAATAAATCAAAATGAGAGGAATAATGATTTTAGACTTAATTAAATAAGATTTGATTTATTTAATTAAAGAGGATGGTGTTAGCTTTAAATCAAATAAAGATTAAGTTATTTAATTTAAATGAGATGACTTTAGAGATTAATTAAATAAAATGAATTATTTAATTAAAAGAGGGACCATAGGATTAATTAAACAAAGTGGTTTATTTAATTAATATGAGATGATGACTTAATTAGATAAAAAATATTTTTTTAATTAAGAGATGAAATGTGATAAATTTAATTAAATAGAGATTATTTAATTAAATGATTAGCAGAGAGATGATTCAAGATGAACTGGTGTTAGTAAAATTAGGATCAGGTGCATGTACATTTTACGTGTCTACAGATCACAAAAACTCAGATCCTGAATTTATTTATGTCTTGTTAGCAGTGAAACCTGTGGGAAAAGGCATCTCAAATCTATCACCAAAGGCTCCTGAAAATTGAGGAAAAAATCTATACAAGGACTCATTCACCATTTTTGGATGCTCAGCAACCACTTTTGGCGATGAGTACATAGTATCTTACCTTTCTCAAATCCACTAAAAGTTTATTATTTTTGTTAGTATTATGCTTCATCTACATGATTCAGGTCTTAAATTGCATATTTGAGTTCATTTACTATTTATTTTATCTCCCAAAAGTGTTGTTCAAACAAATTTTACTTCATCCTCAATCATAAGGAAATTTGCAAGATCTCCAATTGGGTTGACTCGCCTAGGGTTGAAATTCAATCCTACCATTGGGGGATCTCATTTCCTAATGAAATAGAAGAAATATAGGTTCATTACACCCCATTTTTCCCCTTTCTATTTTTGGTAAAATTACATCGATGAACCCTCATTTCAATGAACCCATTTTTCTACATTTTAATACCTTTTTATATCTTTTATGCAACTTAAACCATACTTTGATATGTGGGAATATGATTATGATATGATGATGTTTGCATGGATAAATGTGTGAATGTGTATTAAATTTAGTATGAATTTGTGTTTAATTCATGGTTGTTAATGATGTGTATACTTTAGATGAAATTAACTTCCTGCAGCCAAATGAATTACAACCGGTAGCAACTAGAAAGCTTAGCGTGCCACGACCAAAGGATTCCAAGTAGATTGTAGGGGAGATTCCAGAATACTAGAAATATGGTAGTTACAGGAAAATGATGGAAGCGATCATTGAGGAGGCCAACTATGACTCATTAGATCATTCAATAAGATAGCAAAAGGAAGAATTTTGTAGTGATCAAGAAGCCAACGTGACTATTCTCACAGAGCAGGTCTCTATTGTGTTGTTAGGCTAGAGTTTCAATCCTGCTTTTCTTCTTCTATCTTTTTCAATTATGGTTTCAATTGTAAAAACTTTGTCTCTCTATTTTGAAGGAGAGTGGACATTTGTATTTAATTTATGTTTTTAGTCCTTATGCAAATAAACCTCCCCCCAAACCTATATAGTTGGATCGAAGGTTGAGGAGTAGATCTAGTTAGAAGATATGTTTTGATAGTTATATTTTTGTTTCACATACAATAATTCATTGTTATTTTTTTGTTATGCACTCATGAATGAGAAATTTATGAAGATTCTTATTAGATTGTAGAGTTTTGTTATATGCAATAAAGATGTTCTAGTTTACTATTATGATTAGTTGATTCAAGTAGCACATATTTGGTTTCTCCTATGGATACAGCAACTTGAGCAAGGGCCACTTGAGTTACTATTCACCCACCTTAATTTTTGTTGTTAAATTAGATGTTTACATTATTGTATTCATTTCAAATAGATTCTTCATAACATGTGCATGAATGATATCTTATCTCATGATTTATGTTTTGTAATGTATCATTGAGTCATCTGTTGGAGTGAGTCAAGTAGTTAGAAGTAAGAATTAGTAGTGCTAGTGGATTGTAGAGTTTAGGTTTAGCAGTTAACTGTCACAGTTTTAAGTCAAAGGTACTCACAGCATCAAAATAGCAGATTAAATTATTTCCCCTATTTTGCAGTTTCCGCATTATTTCCTTTTCCAGCCTTTACTGTTTTCTTACACATGTGTAAACCACCTAACTTAATGATATAGTCCATGTAGAGTCCATCAATGCACATATAGTGTGAGCATCATCAAAAGGTTACAAAGCCCTGGTTGATAATTAAATAGAACCTTTGTGAGGGTTTAATGGACTATTCAGATAGGAACCTCTCCTCTGAATTTTTTGTCTAACAGCAATTTACTGAGCATTAGTGGGGCCTTACACATGGTAGTGAGTATGTTATGATACTACAACTACCATGTGGCAAGGAGAAAAGTGCATATATGTTAATATATTATTTGATCAAGTTTATAATTGCAAGGATCAAACTCTTCTAGTTTCTTCTTTAAAGAACCACACTCATCAATAATATGTCCAAATATTTTATGATATACACAGTAGGATGTGTTTTTATTCTTTCATTTAGTATCTTTTCATTCATTCATAGGTGATAATGTAATGTATCCCAACTTTAGAAGTGTATATAAATTACACTGGATCTCTTATAAAGGATGTGGAGTAGATAACACGCCTTTCTTAATAGGACCATGGAATTTGTATAACTTGATTGGTGGAACAAACATTTGATGCAAAGGTGGAGGACCTTGGTAACCTAGACCTTTTGTGTCTTTAGATGGCGTTTGTTCCAAAAGGGAATGGATTTTATGCTCATTCTTTATGTGACATCATTTTTTGTCATAATCTTAAAGCCTTGGCCATAGCATTTCTCTAAGCTAACAGGTGTGTTTATAAATTTGTTCTCATATGATGGGAGATTGGGTGATATGTTTTCCTTATGATTGTTATTGATAGGTATTTCCATGTGCATTGGTTGAGATATAAATTGCAAGTCACTTTCCTTATGCGATATGGAAAACATTTCAAGTGGTGATATGGTAGGTGGTGTTGATTATTTACATGGGTGATTAGGCCATTCCTTTGAAGGGTGAAGGACCACATTGTTCTCAAGATTGGGCAAGGTATCATTTATGAATTCGTTCATAATTTTGTCTTCTCGTCTCAAGATATCTTCATTAAGAAGACATGCACTAGGAGATGAAGGATCATGAATGTCATCATTTGAATTGTGATCATTACCAAACACATAACTTGAAAAATCAATCAAGAATTTAAAAGAATTCAACATCTTACCAAAACACTGAGCCATTATGACCATATAATGCTTGCAATGAGGTTTAGGCTATTATGCAAATATGTGTTTCCCTTGAAGTGTTCCAAATTTGGGTGTCCTAGAATTTTGGGTTTTCGGACTGTCCCTTACTTGCTTACCTTCATGCTTGCTTTCTCCTTCTCCCCTTCCTTCCCTTTTGTTCCATCAGCCTTCGGCCTTCATCCTTCACTCTTCCCCATTACCTTCTATCTATATCTTAAGGTAAGTCTCAGGCCTTACCTTCGATCAACGAAGGTCACCTTGGCTTTTCTCAAAATTTGTCTAAGTGTCAATTTTTTAGGCTTCGAGGGTCGGTCTTCCCTCCACCCTCATCCATGCTTCCATATCTTTCATTTCCTTTCCCTCCCTTTACCTAGGCTTTGGGTGTCATCCATCAGCCTTTCCCTTTCCCGCTTTCCATCCCTTCACTAATCTAAATTCATCTAAGAAGTTTCAGGGGATCATCCTTTGGCCTTCCCCTTTAACTTCTTAAATTTCACCGTAGACTGGCATCTAACAGTCTGCTCCCTAATTCATGAAGGCTCGGTGATCACCCTTTCAATCTTCATTATGTCAGGTTTTCGCAGGTCAGCCTTTGGCCTTACCTTCTACCTCTTACCTTTCTTCGATAAGAGGTAGCCCAACTCTCTAACCCCCGATGTTTGAAAAGCTCCTATTCGGTGGCATGATTTCCCTTGGTTTCTTCTTTTGGTAGGTAATAAGTCGACAATTTGACTCCCAACATCCGATGGCTCGACACCTAACCTCTGATAGTTTAGCGCTAAAGTTTGATGTTTAATGAAGACAACATGAGGTAGGCTCGAAGCTCGAACCCCGAAAGAGATACATTTTTGTTGGCTGAAAACATTTAACTCACAAGCTTCTAAAAGGTGTTTTTCGGGCCCGACACCCTGACGATCCATGAATTGGCACAATTTTCTTCACTGATGCCATTAATTTGCAATGACTCCCGGTGGTCAAGCTTTAATTTTAAGGTTTTAAGGACATCTTTAATGCATTTCAGTGACTTCTCCTAGTGGATTTGTGGGTGCCATGCCCATTCATTATTGTTTCTCATCCTCTCTGACCATTCCCATACCTATTTCTTTGATTTCATGGGGATTTTGGACACCTTTTTTAGGATAATCTTCATGGACAGGTGGATGGTGTGTTGGTTTCATTTTCTCTAGGCTTCTTTTGGCACAATTTTCACAGTAGGTATGGTGACCATGCTTGATCTAGGCATAAATTTCTTGAATAGATCTTAGGGTTTCTTTAATCAGATTTGTAACCCTAGCTAGGTTAGGGTTAGTTATTGTTCATCTTGGTTATGCCTAAACTATAAAGGAAACACTTGTATATTTTTTGTGTGTTCTTCCTCTAGCTTCTCTAGGTTTTTTCTATTGCAGACACTGCATTCTTTGTATTGTGCCATTGTAAGGATTGCTTTTATGCTTTTATGTTAATAAAATTCAGCTATTATCATTGTATCTCTTGCATGTTTGAGTAAAATCATCTTACCTTCATGGTTGAGTGTACATTTTAGCTATTTTTTTGATGTATTATGTTGTTTAGAAGCAGGAAGGAACACATTTCTACCTTGGTGCATCACCTCCCTTTCATTTTCATGTTCTCCTTCTATCCCTTTTTCTCTATGATTTATTAGATTAGAGTAGTCATAGGGTTTTCATGTGTTGGGTTAGAGCAACACATTTGCACTTATTTTAGAAGAGGAAGTTGGCCTTCTCCAAAGATTCAACCTCATTCACGTAAGGTCCCACACCTTGAGGTTGTTTCCATTATGTCATTAGAACACTAAACTCTTGTTCAGTAGGGTGCAATTTTATGTGACAACTATTTTGGCACGCCCGGTGGGACAAGAAAGGAATTTCATTTAATTTTGTTGAGAGAGTGTTTTTGCTCTCAACATTCTAGCCTTGAAGAGGATCTTAAACAAGTACCTGGAGACTTTACTATAAAGGGAGGACTCTACATACAAATTGGTGACATTGTTGCTACCTAGAACTCTTGGTTCAAGATCAGACCTACACATTCATGCCAAGAATCCAAACAAAAGTGTCTTCTAGAGGTAATTTCCAATACATGTTGCTCTCTTTTTCCACTTCTAGAAGAAGAAATAGGAGTGTAATTCCATCTCCTAGAGCTCAATCAATGCTACCAGTGAGTAGGTTATTTCAAAACATGACACTTGTTGCTCATACAATCAGAAATTTATTCCATATGGCTAGAAATTGGCCTTTTGTATTCCCCATTTTACTAGTGAAACATCTACAACTCCAGCAAAACACATCATAGATGTGGCAAACATATGCTCAGTGCATGATGTAACAGAAGACAATGTAGATATTAGATTACTTGCCACTTCCCTAAAAGGAAAAGCATTATAGTGGTATAGAGGTCTTCCCCCTAACACCATTCACAACTGGGATGAATTAGGCGATAAGTTATGCAAGCATTTTGAAGATAAAAGTGACCATCTATCCCTAGTAGAACAACTAACAATAATCAAAAGAGTAGCTCATGAATTCATGAGTGACTTCAACTATAGATTTCAAAGGGATTGGGATAGAATTCCTACCACAGTCAGGCCTTCACCCGAGCATGTTTTTTTGTATTTCTTGAGGGCTCTTAACAGTGACATAGTTATTATGATTCATTCAATGGGTGGTTTCACTTTACCTAGAGCATATGATCTTTTTATAAAGGTTGAAAATTGTTTAATACAAGCTGGGAAGATAGCTCCTAGACCACCAATTCCTTTATTTCTATAGCTTCCTCCACAGCCCACATTGGCTCCTATCCTGGTGGCTACTACTCTAGTGGTTCCCACAAACTAACCTTCTACTTCTACTGCACTTCCAAAAGATTGGGGCATCTTGCTTTGAAATATGAACAACAAGTTAATAGCATTGGATAGGTAGCAAGCTCAAAATAATAGGTCCGATCAGCCTCAAAATCAAGGTTATCAGCAAAATAGGCCACCTTATCAAGGATAGAATTAGTGGAGTCATGCTAGGCCTTTGAATAACATGCATCTGCCTACTATTAGCAACTCTAAGGTTTTGGTTCTAGTGCAAAATAATCTATCCCTAGAGCAAGAATGGTGTTACCCTTGTGAGAAAGCTCATAATCAAAATGCTTGTCAAAATGGCGAGTTTGTGCAAACCTTGGTACCTCAAAATGAGACCTCTACTTCAGAGCAAAAAATTGGCATGAACCAAATAGTTGCTAATAATCAATATCATGCATGAGGTGACTCTTCATTTGTAATTTGGGGTCAATAATATTTATGTGGTGTAAACCAAGTGGATACTGATGCAATAGCACATAATACAAGATCAAAGAGAAGAGCAATGGAGGGTGGTGCATCTTCCATGGTTGGGAAGCTATCATCTTCCCAACCATCTCAAAATGTTGTAAATGTTGGACCAAAAAGTAAAATAATAGAGGTTCCACAATCAAATCAGTCTATTAATAGGCCTAAACAAGTGGTGGAGCAGCCTAAGATCACACAAGCAACAAGAGTTGACCTTGTTCCAAAGGTTCCTTCTAAAGCTAGTCAACTTTCATTCAACATAGTAGAGAAAATGAAGAAATCCAATCTAAATGTCACTATGTGGGAGGCTCTATCTATCCCATCACAAATGGATTTACTACAACAAGCTTTGAAGGAACATAAACAAATGGAGGATGTGCAATAAAAAGAGTAGACTACTCCATCAATTAGCCTAGTGCAACCCCAAAAAGAAGGAAATCCAAACAAAATCAGTAAGCCACCTCCCTTTTATCTTTCTTTAATTATTGGGAATCATATAGTGCATAATTGTATGATAGACTCAGGGACAAGTAGTTCAGTCGTGCCTAAGGGGATTGTTGACATGCTTGGCATCAAGTATGAACTGATGACTAGACAATTTTTACAATTGGATGGCATTGTTGTCAATATCGTGTGGGTAATTTAAAGCTTAAAATTATCCTTGCATGCATGTCTCGGCTATGATGTGTTGCAGGACATTTCAGTAATAGACCCCCTTGCTCATTTTTTCATTTGCTTTTCTAGATATTTCACAACTAAGATAGGTGGGTACTTATCTACTGATTGGTCTCACATACTATTTAGAACTAGATATGGCATTAAAGCAACCATCAAATCTAATCTCATAGAAAAATATCATCTAGAACCATACACTCCTAGTCCAATATACATGAACTACACATTGCATGATCAAAAGGAAGAGTGTTATGTTCATGAGCCTGCAAATCCTATAAAGGAGGTACCTGATTGTTTTTTGGATGAATGGGGAAATGCTTTATAATTTGACCCATTAACTATTGTTGAGGTAGAGAAGAATAGTCTTGGCACCTATTGCATTCATGAGGAGAATGCTCATATCCCTAATCTCATAAAATCTCAAGATGATTTAGGGGGATTGTGGAAAATGTTTTTTGATGGTTCTAGGAACATAAATGGTGTTGGTGTTGGTGTAATGCTAGTATCTCCAAGCAAGGAGAAATATTATTTCTCTTTCAGGCTTCAATTTAGTTGCACTAACAACGTGGCTAAGTATGAAGCACTCATCCAAGGTCTCCAACTTGCACAAAAAAGAAATATCAAATTGTTACATGTTTTTGGTGACAGTGAATTGCTTGTTCATCAAGTCCAAACTCAAATTTCAACCAAGAATAATTTTCTCGAATCCTACAAGCATAGGGTTCGAGATTTAATTGAGGACTTTGAAGGTTTTAACATTCAAACAATTTTGAGAGATCAAAATAAACATGTTGATAAACTTGCAGCAGTTGGTGCTCAATTTGACATACCAACACATATTGTAAGTAAAAAAGAGTAGCATATCAGACTTGTGGTGAGGCATGTTGTTATGGATAATCAAGATCACAGATAATTCTTTGATAGTGACCAACAGATAGTTAATTTTCTGCAAGATGAGGCATAATTTTCTAAAAGAAATCAGTCCAGGTTGCAAAATCAGTATGGTGATCAGATTGTGCAGCTAAGTGGCAACAAGCTACCAAACAGTCTGATCACCCTTGAAGGTATTTTCAACCTTAATGATTAGTTAAAGCAAAAAAGGATGAACTTAGCTACAAAGGAGGGTGACTTTAAGCCAATTGAAATTTTAGAGGGCAAGTCTCTAAACTTGGGAAAGGTATGCTCTACTGTTGAACATGATATTTTCATAGATCTTTGCAATAGATACAATGATGTAGTTGCTTGGACTTATGAAGACTTAAATGGTTTTGACCCAGGCCTTTCCCAACATACTATTGAATTAGATCTAGATTCCAAACCTATAAGGAAAAAAAAGGCCTATAAATCCTAAGATTGAGCCTTTGATGAGAAAGGAATTGGCCAAATTGATTGAGGCTAGAATAATTTTTCCCATCAAGCATTCTTCATGGGTTGCAAACCTTGTTCCTATCAAAAAAAGAATGGGGAGATAAGAATTTGTTTATATTTTATGGATCTAAATAAAGCATCCCTAAAGCATCATTATCCCCTCCCCTCCATGGAGTAGATTTTACAAAGAGTCAATGGGTCAGAGAGGTTTTCTTTCTTGGATGGTTACTCAGGCTATAACCAAATTCTGGTCCAAGAATCTGATCAGTATAAGACAACATTTACTACAAAGTGGGGCACCTATGCTTATTGTAAAATTCCTTTTGGTCTAACCATTGCAAGTGTCGCTTTTTAGAGATCCATGGATATGGTGTTTCAAGGTGTGTTTAGACAGTTTGTTTTGGTCTACTTGGATGACATCACAGTATTTTCAAAGCATGCAAAAGACCATTTTAGTCACCTTGAGCAAGAATTTTAGAAATGTATGGAATATGGTATTTCCCTAAATCCAAATAAATGTGTCTTTTCCACTAATTAGGGCAAGCTTCTTAGGCACATTGTTTCAAAGGATGGCTTGTTCATTGATCCCGCAAGAGTAAAATCTATCTTGGTCATCCCACTTCCCAGTCACAAGAAAGCATTACAAAGTTTATTGGGCACAATTAACTTTGTGAGGAATTTAATCCAAAATCTTGTTGCTTTGGAAAATCCTCTTACTTCTATGCTCAATAAAAATATGGTTTTCAAATGGAACAAGGAAGGTAGAGATAGCTTTGAAGCTATCAAAAAAGAAATTTCTCAAGCTCCTACCCTTGCCAATCCTAACTATGATAGGGATTTTATTCCTTATACCTTTGGAAGTGAATCAAGTATATCAGTTGTGCTAACCCAACTAAATAAAGAAAATCTGGAGTAGCCCATTGCTTTCTTTAGTGAAGGACTCAAAGATTATGAAGTCAAGTATAGCTACATTGAAAAGAAAGCTCTTACTACTATTAGAGCATTGAAAAAATTCAAACATATGTTGTCTAATAACAAGATACAGCTAATGGTGCCCCATGTCAGTGTTAAAGAGTTCCTATTGAGCAGAGATATCAATGAAAAAAGGGCTGGATGGATCACCAAGGTGATGGAGTATGATGTTGACATCAAAATCACCAAGCTAGTGAGAGGCAAAGGGTTGTGTGAGCAATTTGTCTCAACATTTGAGACTCCTACATAGTCTTTCCTTGTGCTATAGGAACAAGCACCAAATGCAAACATACAAGGCAGTTGGGTGTATGATATGACTACCTTTTTATAAGAAGGTAGATATCCTTTTGGGTTTAGATAGGGCCAAAAGAAGATATTCAAATTACAATCCACTCCCTATGTCTAGTGGATGGCATACTCTTCAGAAAGGATCTCAATGGAGTCCTATTAAGATGCATAGAGGTAGATCAGGTCAGTAGAGTGCTAAATAAATTCCATTATGGCTCTTGAAGTAGCCATTTATCTGTAAGGACAACTGTTGCAAAGATTATGAGGGTTGGTTATTATTGGCCAACCTTGTTTAATGATGCTCACAAATGGATGAGAATTTGCAAAAAGTGGCTTTCTTTTCTGGAAAGAAAAGGTTTATTTCCCCCCCTCTTCACCCCATTCAAGTTGATCATCCATTTACACAGTGGGGTTTGTATTTTACTGGCATGATAAATCCACCATCAAGTGTTGGTCATAAGTGGATTTTAATAGCCACATATTACTTTATAAGGTGGATAGACATAGTTATTTTGAAGAATGCCACTAATGCTTTAGTTTTGGAATTCCTCGATGGAATTGTTACCAGATTTGGCACTCCTTTCACCATTATTTTAGATAATTCTAAGGCTTTTACTAGTGTGCAGATCCTTGATTGAGAAATGAAGCATGGCATTTACTTGAAGACCTCATCTAATTACTATCCTCGGGGTAATGGCTTGGCTAAGTCTTTAAATAAAAATATAATTAGAATTATCAAGAGGACCATTTAAGACAACAAAAGGGTCTAACATAGTAAGTTGAAGAGAACCCTTTGGGCTAAGAGAATTACTCCAAAAAGAGTTATTGGTAACTCTCCTTTCATGTTGGTTTATGGGAGGCAAGCAAGGTTTCCATTATCATTGGAGTTTCCTTCCCTTGAGTTGGCATGTTAGCTAGAGTTAGAAGAGAATGATGCTATGATGGTAAGATTGGTTGAGTTCTTGGAGCTAGAAGAGATAAGGAACAAGTCTATGCAAGTCATAGAAGCGCATCAAGCATAGTTCAAAAGAAATTTTGACAAGAGGGTAGTCCATGGTACGTTCCAAGAGGGAGATCTAGTGTTGAAATGGGATGCAAATAGAGCCAGGGATGGAAGAAATTCTAATTTTGATGTCATTTGGAGTGGTCCATACGTCATCACCAATTGCAAGGAGGCCAATGCATTCATTCTTTCCAAGTTGGACAGTGAGGTTCTCCCAATCTCAGTCAATGGGATTCATCTCAAACCTTATTTCTGATAAGTTTTGAGTTTTCATGTATATATTGTAAATTTTTTTCTTTCCTTGAAGTTCTTTGTGCACCCTACATTCTCCTTAAGGGAATGTATGTTCCTAGTTTCCATGCTTTCCTCCAAGTGCAGCTGCACATGTTTTTTTTTTGCTTTGAGAAGGCCCAGCTATTGAGGTTCTACCCTAATGACCCCATGCCAAATGGATTGATAAGGCCTCTGGACTTCATGATTAGTAGGAAATCATCCTGTAGAAATCACCAAAATGTTGTCATTTCATGCCCCCCTTTGATGACCCATCACTAGTATTTGATCTGACTGATCTTCCATGGGTCATCTTGCATGCGTTTCCTTTGAAGTGTTCCAAATTTGGCTATCCCAGAATTTTTGGTTTTTGGACTATTATTACCTGCTTACCTTCATGCTTGCTTTCTCTGTCTCCCCTTCCTTCCCTTTTCTTCCATCGGCCTTTGGCTTTCACTCTTCCCCATTACCTTCTACCGATCTCTTAAGGTAAGCCTTAGGCATTACCTACGACCATTGAAGCTCACCTTGGCTTTTCTCAAAAAAAAATGTGTCAATTTTTTAGGCTTCAGGGATCAATCTTCCCCCACCCTCTTCCATGCCTCTACATCCTTCATCTCCTTTTCCCGCCCTTCAACTAGGTTTTGGGTGCCAGCCATTGGCCTTCCCCTTTCCTACCTTTCATCCCTTCACCAATCTATTATCATTGTATCTCTTGCATGTTTGAGTAAAATCATCTTACCTTTGTGGCTGAGTGTATTTTTAAGTTGTTTTGTTGATGTATTATGTTGTTTAGAAGCAGGAAGAAACACATTTCTACCTTGGTGCATCACCTCCCTTTCATTTTCATGTTCTCCTTCTATCCCTTTTCCTCTGTGATCTGTTAGATTAGAGTAGTGATAGGGTTTTCATGTGTTGGGTTAGACCAACACATTTGCACTTAGTTTAGAAGAGGAAGTCAGCCTTCTCCAGAGATTCAACCTCACTCACGCAAGGTCCCACACCTTGAGGTTGTTTCCATTGAATCATTAGAAAATTGAACTCTTGTTCACTAGGGCGCAGTTTTATGTGATAATAGTAACTGGAAAAATAGACAATAGACAGAGGATTCAAAGAGGTCTATATCACATAAATCTGAGCCACAAAAAGTAGGACTAGGGAACCTAGGGCACCTATATCCTGGAAAAGGTTTTCCAAAATTCAAAGTTTTTCTATTTGTAATACTATTTAAGGTTTTTGTGTCTATGTCCAAACAGGTCTGACAACTTGAATGTTTTTTAGAATTTGTTGAATTTAAGTGTGAACGATGATCTGCACCAAGCTAATCAAAGACAACACGATCAAGGTTAGTCATTCAAATTATCACAAACATCATTCCCCATGAGATTCTTGATCAAACAAAGATGAAAACATGAAACAAAAGCACAAAAGAAAACTAATGAAAGCATGTTAACAAACTAAATAGATCAAACCTCCATCCCATAGGGGGATTGGTGTAACTTTGATGTGGAAAGTGGCCCTTTCCCAATCCCTTTGATAAGCTTCAAGATCCTTGATGAATTTGGAGTAGAGTGATCATGCCTAAAATTGTAAATGAAAATGGATTGGATAAAGCCAATTGCCCTCAAAGATAGTGATAGCAATTGGATGATTGATGGATGAAATGACCATAATGACTTTGCATGGATTGTGGATGCATATTGTGAAAAGAATGCTTCTATTTATAGAAGCCAAGGGTTGAAGAATGAGAGGATTTGATGAATGTGGGATAAGATGGGAGCCAATGAGAAACTACCACTTGTTACAAATCTAATGGGTGAAGTTGGAGCATATTTTGGGAAATGTGTGAGCGGAGGAGGATGGAAGAGAAATAAATGAGAATGGTTGAGGATTTGAAAGGTTGTAAGAGGAATTGAATGAATATGGTTGAGATTTGGGAAGATGTAAGAGAATTTATTGCAGATGCGAGGTTTTTGAAAACCTTTGGAGGGAAATTGAATGAAAGGTTGTTGAGAGGAATATTCCTTGGAATATGCCTTGGTGAGGGAAAATAGAGGAATTAAATAATTAATTGAAATTATTTTCATGTGCAACCTAATTAGTTGACCATGGGTTGATTTAACTCTTGAGGAGTTAAAAGTTGAAGGAATTGGTAATGATGATTAGAAAGGTGATTTAGGATTAATTAATTGGAGTGAATTAGGAGATTGTGACATTTGATTTGATTGATTTAATCAAATGGGAGGATTAAAAGGGGGATTTAATTAAATGATTGATTTAATTAAATAAGATGAATAATTAGTTAGAAGAAGGGTGAATTAATCCAATAAATTTAATTATTTGATTAATAGTTGAATTTGTTGATTTTAACTAAATAATGTTGATTATTTAATTAATTGGTTAGTTTGGGGTGATTTAGGAAGAAACAGTGTTAATTTATCAGAATCAAATGCATAGTATCAATCAGGACTTTTTTGGTGTCTACATTTTTTCCCTCTTTGAAGCAATGTACCTGTTGCATTCGTTCAAAGAATAACACTTCCATGATCAAAATTCAAAAAAAAAAAAAAATTCAGATGCCCCACTGATACCCAGTAGAAGAAATTACGCTGCTACGCTGCCCTCTCGAGAGATTGGAAAAAAAATTGATTTTAGGGTTGATCTCGTAACAAATGTTTAAGATCAATTCAGGTTAGAGAGGACTAGAAAGCTCAAATGTTTGATGTAGAAAAATTTGATGATGTATAGACAATCATCAGCCATGGGTAGCCTCATGTATATTTTGATATATCACACCTATTTTGGATAGAAATGTTAGTAAAGATAGAAGAATAAGAAGAATAAGAGGGATCAACCCTTGAGTCTAAGATGATGCAGAAGTACAACAAGTCCATGAGTCGTCGAGACTTTATTAGATATGATGATGATGAGTGATGATGATTTGCTTATCCATGGATTGGGACACGAACATCACAACTTTCCTTATGTTTGATAACACATATAGATACGATGCATCAAGGTATAGAAAACCAGGATGGTGTTGTACCTAGTGAGATGGAATTTGACTCAACAAACAGATAGGAGTATTATTTTTCACGCCTGACATACAGAATCCTTGCTAGGATGCACTTCAGAAGTTTCAAACATCTCAGACCAAAACACAGAAAGGCATAACCTACAATGTAATAGTCAACAAGTTGTTCAAAACACCTTCCATACATACCTAACAAAGCAAGTATTCACCAAGTTATATTACAAGAGCATACAACAAGCACAACAAATCAAAAATAATGATCAATTCCCTATTCCTTTTTCTCTAAATAATTTTCATAGACATCATTGAGAGGTCATTGGAATGAGTGCAATAAGATAAATCAAAGAAAAGATCAACAAAATACCTTTCTGTGTTTTGGTCTGAGATGTTTGAAACTTCTGAAGTGCATCCTAGCAAGGCTTTCGTATGTCAGGTGTGAACAAGAATACTCCTATCTATTTGTCGAGTCAAATTCCATCTCACTAGGTACAACGCCATCTTGGTTTTCTAAACCTTGATGCATCATATCTATGTGTGTTATCAAACATAAGGAAATTTTTGACATTCATGTCCCAATCCCTGGATAAGAAAATCACCATCACTCATCATCATATCTAATAAAGTCTCGACGACTCCTGGACTTGTTAGACTTCTGTATTGTCTCAGACTCAAGGTTTGATCCCCCTTACTCTTCTTATTATTCTGTCTTTACTAACATTTCTATCCAAAATAGGCCAAAATGTGAACACCAAACCTACACAAACTAACAAGAGATCAACAAAAAAGTGTCAAACATGTTAGAAAGATCAATCTAGTGTTCCCTATGAAATTCTTTAGCCAAATTCAATAGAAAACATGAAAACAACAAGAAACCAACAACATATATCATGTAATATAAATAGAACTAGCTAAACCTCCATCCCATAGGAGGAGTGGTGCTCCTTTGATGTGGAAAGAATTCCTTTCCCAATCCCTTTGATAAGCTTGATGACTTTTTGATGATTCAAGTGTGAAAATGGCTATAATCTAGCTAAAAGTGCTTAAAGATGATGAAAATAGTGAAAGCTATGGAGTGAAATGCCTATAATGATAATACTCTAAGTTGTGGCTCCATATTATGAAAATGATGCCTCTATTTATAGAAGCAAAGGGTTGAAGAATGGAGGAAATTGGTGAGTGTGGGATAAGATGACAGCCAACGAGAAAGTGCCAAGTGTCACAATTCTATTGGGTGAAGTTGGAGCATATATTGAGAAATGTGTGAATGGAGGAGGATGGAAGAGAAATAAATGAGAATGGTTGAGGATTCGAAAGGTTGTAAGAGGAATTGAATGAATATGGTTGAGATTTGGGAGGATGTAAGAGAATTTTTTGCAGATGTGAAAAGTTTTTGAAAACTTTTGGAGGGAAATTGAATGAGAGGTTGTTGAGAGAAATATTCTTTGAAATATGCCTTGGTGAGGGAAAATAGAGGAATTAAATAATTAATTGAAATTATTTTCATGTGCAACCTAGTTAGTTGTCATGGGTTGATTTAACTCTTGAGGAGTTAAAAGTTGGAGGAATTGGTAATGATGATTAGAAAGGTGATTTATGATTAATTAATTAGAGTGAATTAGGAGACTGTGACATTTGATTTGATTGATTTAATCAAATGGGAGGATTAAAAGGGGGATTTAATTAAATGATTTGATTTAATTAAATAAGATGAATAATTAGTTAGAAGAAGGGTGAATTCATCCAATAAATTCAATTATTTGATTAATAGCTGAATTTGTTGATCTTAACTAAATAATGTTGATTATTTAATTACCTGGTTATTTTGGGGTGATTTAGGAAGAAACAATGTTAATTTATCAGAATCAGATGCATAGTACCAATTAGAACTTTTTTAGTGTCTACATTTTTCCCCTCTTTGAAGCAATGTACCTACTACATTGGTTCAAAGAATAACACTTCCATGATCAAAATTCAAAAAAAAAAAAAAAATCGGATGCCCCACTGTTGCCCAGCAGAAGAAATTACGCTGCTACATTGCCCCCTCGAGATATTGGGTGAAATTTTTGATTTTAGGGTTGATCTCACGACAAATATTTAAGATCAGTTTAGCTCAAAGAGGACTAGAAAGCTCAAATGTTTGATGTAGAAAAATTTGATGATGTATAGATAGTCATCAGCCATGGGTAGCCTCATGTATATTTTGATATATCACACCTATTTTGGATAGAAATGTTAGTAAAGATAGAAGAACAAGAAAAATAAGAGGGATCAACCCTTGAGTCTGAGACAATGCAAAAGTCCAACGGTCCATGATTCATCAACACTTTATTAGATATGATGATGAGTGATGACGATTTTCTTTTCCAGGGATTGGGACATGAACATCACAACTTTCCTTATGTTTGATAACACACATAGATATGATGCATCAAGGTATAGAAAACTAGGATGGAATTGTACCTAGTGAGATGGACTTTGAATTGACAAACAGATAGGAGTATTCTTGTTCACACCTGACATACTGAATCCTTGCTAGGATGCACTTCAAAAGTTTCAAACATCTCAGACCAAAACACGGAAAGGCATAACCTATCAATGTAATAGTCAACAAGTTGTTCAAAACACCTTCCATACATACCTAACAAAGCAAGTATTCACCAAGTTATATTACAAGAACGTCCAACAAGCACAGCAAATAAAAGATAATAATCAATGCCCCATTCCTTTATCTCTAAATCATTTTGATAGACATCATAGAGAGGTCATTAGATTGAGCGCAATAAGATAAATCAAAGAAAATATCAAGTGAACAAACAAGCTAATGTTCTTCATACCTCTAGCCAAGGGGATGTGTTTTGTTTAGGATAAGTATCCAAAGTGTTTGCCAAAGATAATGCCCATTGTAGGAAGGATGCATCCTAGGATATGTTAGTGGATGGTGGAAAGTTGTTTTGTTTAGGATAAGAATCGAAAGTCATTGCCAAAGATAATGCCCATTGTAGGAAGGATGCATCCTAAGACATGTTAGTGGATGGTGGCAAGTTGATAGGTTGCTTGAAAGGCTATTGATATAAGGTTCAATTGACATGTTTGAGAATGATCAAGAGTTTGATTTTGCATTTAAAAGTTTTTTGTTTCGATTTTTATTTTACAATTGAAGTTTGCTTTTGTTGATTGTTGTGGTTGTTTCTTTTTTTTTTGCCAAAGGATGAAGGTGATGATTGATTTATTATGGATGATTGATTATCGCGGGTGAAGCGAAATGAGACAGATGGATTTTTTCAAATATTTGGATGTTTTTCATGTTTTTGAAATGTTATGAGGCTATTTTTTAGATTTTTAGGTTATTTAATTTTTTTTGTGTTTTTTGTGTCTCAAGGGCTCATCAAAGATTAGTCTTGCCTACATTTAAGCTCAGAGACGACATAGTTTGGATTCCATGCTTTTGATGTTTTCTATTTTTATGAGTGTTTTTGGATTTTGATATGTTTTGGATATTTTTGGATTTTCGCATGATTTGATGATTTGGATATGGATATGTGTGATGATATCAATTATCTGTTTTGGGATTTTGTTGAAAACAAAGCTAAGGTTGATTGATCGGATTGATGGATTGATGATGATAAAATTGTTGAGGATACACAACAATGCAAGAATAGTGTTAAGAAACACAAGGATTGGGAAGGATATCCCCAGATGATGATGGATTGATTGGATTTGATTGATCAAGATTGATGATTATAACATTGTTGAGGATACACATCAATGCAAGGATAGTGTTATGTAACACAAGAACTAGGAAGGATACCCCGAAATGATGATGGATTGATTGGATTTGATTGATCAGGATGGTGAAACTCAGCTTGGAACAAAAGTTGTTGTGATGTTGAAGCACACGTTAGATGCAACTAATATTGATTTTTTTGGATTGATGTTCAATGAAAGATATAGCTTGATAAGGAACATCCTCTCATCAAAATGTTCCATGGTCTAGTGATTTGGAAAAAAAAAAATTACAAGTGTTTTGACCAATTTGATTTCAATTTTTCCAATGTTCGGATCACCACATAAGTTGGAATATATAGATCAAGATTTATTCCAACAGCAAGATGTAAATATCTACCCCTAGTGTCTAGCAATGTATGGAATTCCATGGGTGGATGCCTAGATAGGTGTGTGGATGGATGGATATGGTAAGCACACAAAGGATGCCAAGGATTATCTTATGATAAGATAAGGTGTTCAAATAAAGAATGCTCATTTGGATAATGCTTCATTGCTCAAATAATCTTGGATAGGATAGGATCAATGAAAATGACCCATGTCAAGATGTTTACCATAAGCAAGTGTAAAGTGTGCACCAAACTTTGTCAAGACCAAGATAATTTGGAAGACGGATGTAGATAGATGAAAACATGGATTGGATAAATGGTTCATGGATGGATGGATTTATTATGGATAAGATGGATGGAATATTGGATTTATTATGGATGAGATAAGATGCTTTCATCTAAACTAGCACATGCAAATGCTTGATTCTACACATGACACCTGTTTGCTAGGTTTTCATCATGGTACATGTCCAAAGCGCCACCATAGTGGTTTTCACTAGAGGATGATTTTTATCTTTACTATTTTCATGATTTATTTTTTTTGTGAAAAATTTTAAGTTCATGTTGAACCACCTGGCGGTGTCGATGTAGATGCTTCTATCATAATGTGTCATCAATATCCTGCTTGAAGAATTTGTTTCACTAAGATACATGCACTTCAATGCAACTTTTGAGAATCCTGATCTACTTTGTTGATACCGGAGTTAAATCTTTCTTTATGCGTGCATCGCAATAGAGTGCCTTCTAAATCCTAATGATGAAGGGTGGTTGCCAATATATGGTTAATTTGAGAATTGGATATCATGTGTGGAGGCGTGGATGGAGTGTGTTTAGGAATAAAAGATGGATTGGTTGATAGTTTGGAACCTTTGACTCTCCAAACTTGGGAAGATGAGCAATGATGGGTGGATACAGAAGTGTGCATGGAATTAGGACCAACTATTTGATATACTTTGTATGTCACTTGGGAAGCTTGTTTTTTCCTTTGTGGAAATATTTGATGGATACTTTTCCCTTTTTTATTTTCCCCATAGTTTCTTTAACTAATGGAGTTTGATAGAGATCATTTTTCTTTGTATTTTTTGGTATCCATGTGTATTTGATTTGTCCATTGTGCTTATTAGCTTCTTTTGCTTGGATAGCATTCTTTATGCTTTGATTCAAATATTTCTTTTGATGTTGGTACCAATTCATGGATGGGGTGTAAGGTGGACGAGGATTTGTGACATGGCTAGTTGTAGTATAGGCATTGGTTTCATCATAAGGATTCATCATGCTCCCTATGTTGATGTTTTCTTGAGAAGAAGTTGCCCCCAGTATTGTGGAAGTAGTATCTTCAAGCTTTGATTCCACCTATTTAGAATGCATTCTCTGATAAATGACTACTGTAGATGATGTTATTTCAATTTGTTGCTATGCTAACTCTAGAATATTTAGTTTGGTCTGACCTATTTCCTTGAGTGGATAATGTTGGATATCTTCATATATGATTTCCTCAATCTAAATTTGTGATATATTTGATCCTAATGTTGACAACTCAATTTGACTATAGGAATCAATAACCTGCTCTTTTTGTGTAATAATTTCAGGAGTAAAGGAATCATGTTCTAAGAGAAGATCATCTACGTGTCCATCCAAAGAAAGCATCTCATGGGTAGATGGAGGAGTATGTGCTATATGGATGTGATCATCATTTGCAACATCTTGTGTAGATTGGAGAGTGTCCATTAGATCATTGTAGTATCTTGGAGATACAAATTCTTGATCTTGAATGATTTTAGGATTGCTTTCAATATGCTTTGGATCAAGTTCTTGACATGGGTCCATTTCAAAGGATGAATTTCTTATAAAGGGTTCTTGGATTTCTTCATTAGGCATAGGAAGTGGCTCAATATCCTCTTGATCTTTGAGTGAATTTGGATCAAGTGTTGAGTTGAGGATTTCTTCAATATCTATAACCATGAGGTCAAAGGATGTCAATATGTCTTGGAAAGGACCATTGCTAGACTTTAGTAAAATATGTTGATCATGCTTTGGAATAAATTCTTGAGATATGTCCTCTAACTCATTAAGTTATGTAAAGCCATTTTCAACATGATCATTGGTTGATGGATCATGGATTATGTCAATAGGATCAAATAATTCTAACACTCTTTGAAATAGATCATTGTTGGATATTATTGGTGAATTTTGATCATGATTGAAAAGTGACTCTTGATGCCTATTGAGTTGATCATCGGATGAGGTATAAACATCTTCAAGGTGTTCATTGATGGATAGATCTTGATCATTATTTTCAACAATTGTGGTGGAGATATTGTCAATGTTTTCAACCATAGGATCAAATGATGTTAACATTTCTTGAATTGGATCATTGTTGGGTATTGTTGGTGGATTTTGATCATGATTGAAAAGTGACTCTTGATATATGTTGATTTGATCGTTGGATGAGGTAAAAACATCTTCAATGTGCTCATTGATGGATAGATTTTGATCATTGTTTTCAACAATTGTGGTGGAGATATTGTCACTGCTATCACTAGTGGTTGAATCCTAATCATTGTCCTCAATAGTTATTATTTCTTGATCAATAAAGTCTTGGATGATATTTTTTAGTTGAATACAATTTGATGTTTTATGAAGATTTTCTCTATGATACTCACAATAAGATCTACCCCTATTCCAAGGGAAGTTTAGGACAAATTTGAAAGCATTTACTTTTGGAAGAGTGATGAGTTTTGCATTAACTAGATTTCTTAGCACTGTTTCAATTGTCACTCCAAAAGGAGTGTATTCACGTTTGTGATCTTGTGAGATTTGTGCTTGTTGAGGTGATTCTTGTTGTGATTGATCTTTGAGATGTGGTGATTGGGTTTGTTGTTGATGTTGTTGATCTTGATATCCAACCTCTTGACATTGGAGATATTGTTCTAAGTATAGCAATTTGATCTTGCAAAATTGGATCTTGATTTTGAACTTGACACCCTTGATATAATTGATTTGGTTTTTCTTCAAGTAGATTTGGAATGTATACTTGTGGTTTTTGTATGGGATCATTGACAAATTGATTTTGGACAATGTTCTGATTTGGGATGATGTTTAGATTTGGCATTATAGGTTGACATTGAACATTGTTTTGGTTTGGTTTGGGAACACATTTCTTTGATTTTGGTAACTTTGATTTTGCATGAGGTTACCTTGACTTGGATCAATACATTGACTTGTCAGTATATTGCTTGGATTTTGAACAACATTGGTTTGATTTGCAAACATATTTATCCCACAGTTCACCAAGTGTGTATTTGATACGTTCATGTTTGATAAGTTTGCACTTGGTATATTCACATTTGGCATGTATGGATTGGATGGGATAATGTTGTTTTGTTGAAGACTCATGTATTGACTATTTGGTTGATAGATTTATAAGTTTTGACTTTGATTTAAATCTACCATAGGGAAAGGTGTTCCAAAATTTAGATTAGGAATACTCACATTTGTTGTACCATTAAGGTTTGTAGGAGATAATGATCTCGTGTATGCATTGTATAAATGTGAATTTTGATAATCAATTGCCATTGTAAGGCTTTGATAGTTTGGTTGATTTAGACCACTCATGATGTATGAATCAAGTTTATATTCATATTTTCCTTGTGTTTTGACCTTGTTTACCTCTAACAAATTTAGGACCAATGATGAGATGAAAAATGAATGGGTGAGTGATATGGTTGTTGAACTTTTAAGAACTTTGGAGGAATACTAGACTTGACTATTTTTAGATTTTGATTTGGATTTAGTTTGATTTGGATAATGGACTTATAGATCCCAAGATGTTAGATGTTATCTTGGGGAAAACTTGTCCACAAGGGTGATAAATTAACTAAATGTGTGAGGAAGGATTCATCCACACACACTTAGCCAAACAAAGTGATTTTGATTTTGATTGAAGGATTTACCCAAGTCTAGAATTTTGTTTTTTTCCAAAGCTCTAAAATTTGTTTGTGGGATGGAGATGATAAATGTTTGGATGGATTAAGTGTTTGATTTGATCCTAAATGAACCTAAGAGGGACCTTGTTTACAAGACCAAGATAGTGAATAACATGCTTTACCCTATGATTAACTTCAAACCAAGAGACCAATGTTTTTGCTTGGAAGAGCATAAGAAAAAAGACAACAACCATATGTGTGGGGTTCAATTGATTTAATCTTGATTAAATAGATTATTTTTACCACATCAACACTTCTTGCTTAGCTTTCAAACTGAATGTCTATGTCTCAATTCTTTTTCATTCCATAAGGTCCATTATGTGAAAATCAAAGAATCAAAGGCATAGTTTTCCTATTGACTTTGGAGAGAACAAATTGAGATATGGGCCCAAATATTTAGAAGCCTCTAAGGATAAAATCCCTAGGGACAAGTAGCAACATTTGGACTCTTCAAGGATAATTTTTCTTCTTCCAAAGGGTTTAAAATTTTGATGACTTGTTGAAAGTTTGTTTCAAAGTTTGAGATCCAAGCAATGTATTTGACTGACTCACAAATTGTACAATCCTAGGATAGAAATGGCTATATTTGTTGAGTCCCCATTTGGATTTCTCCAAACACTGAGACAAAGCGAATAGTTAGAGATTTGGCTACATTGGCTCCCCTTCATGACACACACTTCTCGGGACCACCAAATCTCAAAATCCTAAAGATCCAAAGAACTTGAGGATTTATTTTGTTTCTACTATTGAATGGTACAAATGTGAAGCAGCTTCAAAATGATCGTTCTTGCATCAACTAATATTTAAGGATTTTTGGCCTTCTAAACAAGGGGTTATAGTAAGGGCATCTGGTTCAGGGGACACTATGATAAACTTCCTCAAGAGATCTCCCAACCCTTAGAAAAAGGGCTTTACGCATCATAAAGATATTGGGGGAGAGCTATCATGCATCACTCTTGTTGACTGCAAACTTTCCTTGCAATCACAAATTTATATAGCGGTTCAGAAGAGCCTGGCTTATGCTCGTTACCGCTTGGATCGTTCCCTTGGGGTGAGTACTTTTTCCCACCAAGTTAGACCCTCTAAAGATAAATAATAGCAAATAAGTACATTTTTAGTTTGACTGCCTAAAGCACTTAGGAGGGAACACACACAATTCCTTTCCTTCACACTCACATGATTGTTCAATTTTAGCTCCAAATTGAAATGTGTGGGTAATTTTTAGAAAACCAATGGCATTAGAATGATTTTGATTCTCAAGATCACCGAAAAGTGTGAGATAAGTGCATACACATTTGAATGACACAAATTGCAAAGAAAATTACAAGACAATGAAATCACAAGTTCTTTTTAAACCCCAAAGCAATGATGAGTTTGTTTTAAGCACCAAACTAGATGTGAGTTTGCCTTGTTCAATTTTAGCCCAACATAGAAATGATTTAGTAAGTTTGTAGGTTTAATTTTTAAGCCAAATTTGAAAGCAAGATTGCAATGGTTAATTTTTAGAGCCCAATTGAAAACTAGTAGTCCCAAAGCATGAAAGGAAAATAACATATGATAGGTTATTTTGCCGTGAGTGTTTGAAAACACTATTACAATGAATATCAAATGCTTTTTTATTTCACTTCAATGCTCCATACTCCTCTTCAAACCTGCAATCC
>VDFB02356454.1:0-16376 GCA_007258455.2 Sequoia sempervirens | reverse complement strand
CTAGATATGTAAGACACTAACCTTGTTTGAATAAAAATGAAAATCACTTGTAACCATTTCATGCAATGTTTCAGCAATGTAAACAATGTATATCCAAAGATGCAAAACACTTTTATCTAATGTATACAAAGTTTTAAGAATGCAAACAATTTATATCCCAAAATGAAAAACACTTATATCAAAATTATGCAAAGTTTTATGAGCATAAACATTGTATATGCAAAAATGAAAAATGATTTTATACATGTGATGACATGTTTCAGAAATGTGAGCATTTTCAGATCTAATGATGCTTGTAATTGTAATGGTTTCAAAAATGAGTACCATAAATTGATGGTTTTAACTTAGATGCATACAAAAAATGTTACTAAAACTTTCCAGACTTATAGTATACATTACCAGGAGACTTAGAAAGCACAAAAATGAGGTTTTTGATTTTGTAACAGAAAATTTAAAATCTAGAGTAGGACTGATTCACCCATAATGGCGAATGAGTCCCAATTAGGGTTTTTTTCTAAAAAATTTAGGAATATTGAATTGGTTTTGATTATTTTTAAACTGTATGACCTGAATACTAAATGAAAATGTAGATATTATTTGATTTTCAATGATTTGAGATGCAAAAATGCAAACTATATGCACTTTCACTAAAGAAAAAATTTGAAACCTTGGAATGCAAATTAACTAATGAAAAATACAATGTAATGTTAAGGCAAGATAAATGTAGGATGATGATGGACTCTAAATCAAAAAATAAGGTATTTGAAAGTCAGGTTCACCAAAATGTTTAGTTTAAAAATTGATGCTTTATGGTTTAAGACATAATACATCACTTTCCTCCAACTAACATTCAAGGATGCCTTAGAGATCTCAACCCAGTGGAGAATGTGAGAGATCTAACTATAAGGAATCCTTGGAGATGATGGGGACAAGAAATGGGTTCACCACAAATTGTAAACTTGGAAAACATAAATGCTGGAAAATATAGTGTGATATGCAAACTAATACTAAATGACCTAAAGAATGCTCTAGAAATGTAAATAAAACATGATAGAAAGTAAATATGTGAATGGTGTGCACTTGGAAACCTTGAAGAGACTAGGAATAGCTCTGAACTTCTAAAAATTCTAATTTTTAAGCATGGTGGGATTCATCCACCATTTTTGAAAGATGAATTAGTCCCGGTTACGGATTTTACACTTTTGAAGTGGGTTTGGGCAGTGGGTATTCCAAATCTCCAAAAAATATTTGAAAAACACCTATATTGGGACTCATTTTTTTACCCTTGGTGAATGAGTTTAATTTGGATTTTCTTGAAATTGAAAGTCTAAATCACACCTCTTTGTTTGCTCTTTTCGGTACCTCCAAGTGTCCGGATCTAAAACGCTACAAATTTTGGGCCTATAGATGAATTTTGTTAGTATTTTGACCTTCCAATAGGGAAATGATTCTAACAAGTTTGAAACCTATTCTTAAGATCACCTCCATGCCTTCAATACCTATATATCTACAATCACACAAAGAAGAGAAAATGTTGATTGTTGTTAGGGAATGGGAGTTTGCCTTGGTCAAACCCTGTTTAGGTAATTAAACCAAATGATGAAATGAGATAATGAAGTATGAACATGAAATAATGCAATTATAACCTTTCCATTATGATGGATCTTGAAGTTTTACAACAACTGATGAAGAATCTTGCTCTTGAATGCCTTAGAAATGACCTTGAGAGCTATCTTGATGACCTTGAAATGCTTAACTCTTGATTACTTGACTTGATGGCATGAATGAGTGATGGATGGATAATGGATTCCTTGAATGAATATTAGAGATCTCTCTTATATAGACAAGCCACTCAACTAACCATTATTTTGATCCCCAAGGCCGACATTCATCAAAATTCAAGTTAAGATTGCAATTTTCTCCTTGAAGTTTTAAAAGTCCCCAAAAGGCACTCATTCACCCAATGTGGTGAATGAGTCCCACTTTGAGGTTTTTGAGGCACGTCTTCAAAATTTTATGGTTTTAAAGTGTTTTTATTAGGATATTAGTCAAAATATGCCTCAAGATACAAAAATAAGGGTCCTAAGGGCCTATTAATGATGATCTAAAGGGTGATTAGGGATAAGGACACAAATTTCAATGTGAAAGTGTGGTTAAATACACTTTACAACATTAAAATGAGGTCCACTTAGCCTAGAAAGGTACAATATCCAATGTGAATGTGTAAAACACATTACAAGACTATATTAAAATTGAGCATTGAATTAAGGGAAAGATAGGTTCTTTGAAAAGGGCCCAAGACCTAATGCAGATGTGAAAAACACCTCACAACACTAGATGAAGGTGACATTATGTCCAATTTATCATTAATTATTCTTGAATCAAGGAAGGTGCACTTTTTTTGACACTATAAGTGCATACGACCAGTTTGTAGAGAGGAAGAGAATATGGTTGTGTGAAGAAGAAAGACATAGTAAATGGAGAGTAAATTGTTTCTTGAGTTTTTGAACTGAATTTCTTTCGTTTTATCATATCAATCTTTTTTTTATAAATATATCTTCATGAAATGCTTATAGATATTGTGCTCTCATTTCTTACATAATCAATTATAAGAGCCATTTTATAATTTGTTTTTAAGTCCATGTTTGTTGAAAAAATAACAATGATAATGGTGTCTAAACTTTGAGTGTTGCATGGGGAGGAGAACCAATGTTTGAATATGTGGCATTTCATTTGTATGGAATTTTACTATTGGCATGCAAGTTAAGAAATACTTGGAATTGTGGGTCTACACATTTAATTTTTAGTGTGATACAAATTGCTTGAAGGGATTAGTGTTAGAGAAGTCAAGGAAATATGGATGTGAGGTGAGTATTTTTTATAGGATTTGGAGTCTCAATCTATTTAAATCTATATTTTTTGAAAACTTGTGACATTGTGAAAAAGAGAGGTCTTTTCTTTGAAAGAAGTGACCTGTATAGAATGGGAATCAAGGAAATTGGGATATACCTCAATGTATATTTTATTGTGTTTTTAAATATTAAAATTTTATATGAGGATCCATCAAAATGTATTTTTTATTTGGATTTTAAATATTTTGGTGTTTCCTTTGGTGCCTAGGAAAATGCATTCCAAAACATTAAAACAGTTGTTGAGTGTCTTGCCAATAAGTTCATCAATATTGCTAATGGATATTCAAACAGTTATGCTTGGACTTTCGATGCTATCTTTGCTACATCTGATGATGCCTCCAAAGAATCATCTAAGAGAAACCTTCACTTAACATCAACACTATTACAAAAGATTCCTCTAAGAAAACTTTAGCATTAGTGCATCCTGAATTCCTAGACACTAGTGGTATTGATTGTTGCCCTTTGAAAGAAATGAACAAAATAAATAAATGTTTTCTTAATATGAATGTCATCTCACAAAACACCAATGATTCAAGTTCATTAGATTTTACACCTTCTTTTAAAGAAGAGTACAAAATCTCACAATCTAAACAATCTTCTATAAGTATGACATCTTGTACTAAGCAAGAGACATCTTTGTCACAAATTATCATCCTTGTCCTGCACTAAGTGGAGCAAAGGATTTAAGTAGCCTTTTTCCTCATATGTCACTTGTCATTGTCTCTTTTTGCTAGTTGACTGCCTTAATATTGACTCACATGGCGACATACTTATTCATGATGTACTTTGATTTGGAAACATATGACTTGGCATAGGGATTTTTGAATAATCTCTCTTTTTCTTCTACTTTAAAGAAATTTCTCCACGTGTGGTCTTAGCAACCACTTTAAAATTAGGGGGCATACTGCTCGACACTCATGTTTCACTATGTGATTTTATTTATTCTTGCAATGTACTTTTCTTGGTGGTATTGGGTTTGATTTCCTTCAAAGAGTGTGATATTTCTTTGACTTGTCTTCTCTTGGAGACATTACACACAATGTTCCCTAAGAAGAGACTATACATGAACTAAGAAAAATCCCTTTGAACATACCTTACACTATTTTTCATTTACAACAACTATTATATGGCCACCTTGCATAACACACTTTGCATTCATGTGGAGCCATCTTGTTTGTTCATGAGCTCCAAGAATACAAAGTTTTTCTTGTCTCATGAAGCTTGAAGATCTCTTTTACATGGTGCCTTATCAAAGTTATCAGGAGGTATAACTTTTGTATGGTTTTTAATGAGGAAGTTAATCCAAGATATGATTTTCCCCTTAGCCACTGCGCATGTGTGTGAGGCGCATATGGTCATATCTTCTCACACCTTCTTATATTGCACCACCTAGCGGATAGCTGAAGTTCTATTGCCTCGAGTGGAGTGTGTATTTGGGAAAATAACCGTCCCGATCCACATCCACGTTGGAAAAATGGTGAGGCTTAAATCCACCTTTTTTGTTTTCTTGTTCTTTTGTTTTCTTTCTTCAGCTTTGAGTCATTGACGTTGCATGTTTTTCATATATTGATGGTATCCATATTTCTTGTATGTGTCTTTTTGTGTTTATGTCGATTTTACTTACGATCTTGGATCTTAGGGGCTTGACCACTTCCTCAATATTTGTTATCCTAGACCATCTGCATTGGTAGACTTAGACCCTTCTTGAATGTCTACTTTAGTGTGAGTTTAAATCAAGTTTATCCTATCATCTAAAGTGGGGGCTAGATTTAATGATAGAAAAAGTCTTCCTTTTCCTTAATTTATTTGAGAATAATTAATGATAAATTGGACTTGATATCACCTTGACCTAGTTTTGTAATGTGTTTTACACACCCACATTAGGTATTGGGCCCTCTTAAAGATAAATAAACTTAAATTTTCCCTAATCTAAGGTTGTAATGTATTGTACATATGCACATGGTATTTTGGGCCCTTCTTAGCTAAATATACCCAATGTTTCCTTAATTTAATATTGGAAAATGTATTTATTTACATTTCACATTGAATTTTGGACCATCTTGCATTTATGACCTTAATATCATCATTAATAGCCCCTAAGACCCTATATTATGCATCCCAATGCATATTTCAATTAAAAACCCAATAATATCAACATATAAACTTAATTTACAAACTTTGTGACACTTTAGCAATCGAAATAAGCCCTATGGGACCCATTCACCACTTTGGGAGAATGAGTCGAACCATCTTGGTGGAACCCATTATCCCAGCTTGGTGAATGAGTCCCATTTGGACTATTTTCAAGGTTTTAAGTAGGAAAACTAGGTTTTAAGTTCAAATTTCATGTACGTCGGTCTTTGGGATCTAATACATAGGATATTAAATGGATTTCCTATATAAATGAGCTTTCAAATCATTATTTTGTAGTGTATGCATGTTATCAAGTTAAGCATTCAAGAATTAAACATTCTAAGACTTCACAAGATTATCTAGAGAGCACTTAAGATCATTTCTAAGGCATTCAAGGGAAGAATTCTTCATCAATTGTTGCAAAAATTCAAGATCCATCATCATGTCAAGCATATCAAGCATTAAGCACGTTATTGGGCTATTTTTTTGATCTAGCATTGAGGATCCAATATCAAGCATTTTTCTACTCCTATTATCAAGATCAAGATCTACGTTCTTCATGGCCATTTCATGTTGAGTTGTAGATTTACAAGAAATCATTCAAGGTATTATTGTCCATGATTCATGTTCTCTGTTTCATGTTTCATGCATTCATTTCAATGTCTAATCATTTGGTTTAATTACCTACAAGGGGTTTAACCAAGGAAAACCCCTATTCCCTGACAATCAACACACTCTCTCTCTCTTTGTGTAATTATAGATCTAGGTGCTTTGAAGACTTTAAGGATCATTGAAGATGAGGTTACAAGCTTGGAGAAAGTTGTTGTGGTTGTCTCCCTATTTACAAGGTCATAATATTCACAAAAGTCACCCACCATCATCAAAATCAAAGTTCATATCCAAAAATAAAGAGGAATGAAAGAGCAATGAGGGTAGATCCAGACTTTGAAAATCTAGAAAACCCTAACTAGACTCATTAGCATAGACTTACTTAATGGGTCCTAACCCTAAGAGTTAATTTTTGAGATTTTTGTAGTTTTAGATACCCTTTTTCGAGAAACCTATTCCTGTATAGAAACCCAGATCTGGGACTGATTTGCCCAGATTGGTGAATGAGTCCTAGTAGGCCTAAATTTCAAGATTTTCAACATTTCTAGTCTTCATTCAAGCCTCTACAAGTCTCCAGGTGCATATTTCTGATTTTACTATTTTATGTTATGATTTATATGCATTTCTAGATCATTCATTTAAAGGTATGTCTTGAGGATCATGATGGGCCAAAAAGTGGTGATATGATGGGTATGTGTAGGGTGTGTGACTGTGACTTATTTTTGCAAAATTGATGAAATGAAAAGGGTTTTTAAAGGATGTTCTAAGCTTTCGGCTAATATAAATTATACTCTAATTTGAATTTAATAAGTAATTATTATTCATTTTCTACTCAAATTACAACTAAAGTCTTGATTGATAGGTTGATTGAAAAACATCTATATAGCTTTCAAATGGTATCACATTTTTTGAATCTAAAACGTAAAGTCACATTCTATGCTTTGCATAATATAGGATTAACAAAAATAGAATTGAATTTCATGAAGTTTGACCTAGTTAAGGTGGTTAGACATCACAGTTTTATATTTTAAAAAGTTTAGCAATAAAAATTCATAATAAATTATTTACATGGAAAAAATTATAGAAAAATATGCATCACATTGGGACATGAATCCTCTACTTATATTTAAAATATTATTAAAACATATTATCATTTTATTGTGGATTGGGGTGATCAGGACAAACACCTACTTCTTATTTTTTTCCCTAAAATTTAAGGAGTACTCTGCATTGAAATTTCAAATTTTCACCAAATAAGATTTTCTTTTTAAAACAAAAACCCTAGTAGTTTAGAAACTACATTCAATTTGCTACAGATTATATTCTTACATATTTTTGAAATAATATAGATAACTTATATAAATTTTTATGACAAGTTGTCTGACTCTAATTTTTTGAATTTTTCACCACTTAAGGGCCTATTTTTTCCATGATGATACTGCACATACCCTTAAGTTTCATGCACCACAAGTATTTGTCATTAGATCTTGCATTTCATTTGTTTTTCCAAGCCCTAGCTTGGTGGTCAACCCATCTTGTAATCATAAATCATAGCCTAGGATACCCTATTGTCAGGTCTCTTTCCCCTTTCTTCATTGGATTGAGATCTCTTAGGCATCCTTGAATGTGAAGTGTAGAAATTTTGTTGTCCTAGGTCCTAAACCCTGGCAACGATAATTTACTATCTTAGATTTCACTGAACCTGCATTTAGAACACCTTTATTATGATTTGGAGTGCATCATCATCCTATATTTAGCTTGCATTAACATTACATTACATTTTGCATTAGTTAATTGGCATTCTAGGGTTTCAAAATAATGCATTAGTGAAAATGCAAACATGTTGCATATTTACATCTCAAAAATTCAAAAATCATCTAAAAACTACATTTTCATCTAGTTTATAGAACCTACAAAACAAAAAGTATAAAAATCACTTAAAAATATTTGAAATTTTTTAAAAATTCCCTACTAGGACTCATTGACACCTTGGGTGAATCAGTCCCAGTGCATGTCTAAAAATTCCTTTAACAACATCAAAAACCTTGTTTCTACACTTTTGTTTGCTACCATTAGTTAGTTGTTTCAGTTATAGTTCATTTTTTGTTACATGCATTTCACTAAATCTAGTTTAAACTGGTTCAATTCATGCATTGCTTCATTCCAAATTTGCATTCATTTCATTTTCAATTTACGGCATAGTGTAATCAATAAATTACCTTATTTCAAATCTAAAAATTGCATCTACACATTTTATTCTATGCATTTACATTGCATTTTAATTTCACATACATTATTATTAAAAAATGTTTCAATATTTTCCAAGTTTGCAAAGAAAAAGTTGGTCAATAAACATGTTATTCATTCATTGAAAGAATTCCCCAGTTATGAGATTCTTAGTGCAAGAGAGTGAAAATATTGAAAATTTTCTTAAACCTACACCCTTTCTTATCTCTTCTATTTGTGGGAATGATGTGATAAAAGAAGATGAAGATATAGACAATCCTGATGATCATAGTTGCTATTCCCCTAATACCTCACCTACAAGAGATGAAGGTATTTTGGTGTTAGAAGATGTACTCACTTCGAATCATGACATTGTTAAAATCTTCTCTTTTATTAAGTCTCCTACATTGGAAGTTATTATAGTGCAAGAGAGTGACATCATAAAAACATTTCTAAACATCACCTTACCTAATTTCCATTCCCCTATGCTTATTAGAATGATTTAGTCAAAGAGAATGAGATTGTAAATGATGAGAATATGTTAGTGTTATATGATCAAATATTTAAGGTCTATAACCCTCTTTATGATCCTCCCCCTACTTATCCTATTTTGCTAGAAATTAGGGAACAAAGGAATGAAATCATAAATGATCATTAAAATCATACTTGTTTTTCTACTAGTATCTCTCCTAGTTGTGAAGAAGATACTTTGATCCAAACTTTAAAATTCCAGAAAACCCTAACTAGACTCATTTCCCAAACTGGCGAATGAGTCCCTGTTTAGGTGAATTTTGAGATATTTATAGTTTTGGATACCCTTTTTCTAGAAACTTGTTCTTGTGTAGAAACCTTGATCTAGGACTGATTCACCTAGAATGGTGAATGAGTCCCAATAGGCCAAAATTTTAGGATTTGCAGAATGTCCAATCTTCATCCAAGCCTCTACAATTTTTCACGTGCACACTTCTGATGTTATAACTTTCTGACCTGATTTATATGCATTTCTAGATCATTCATTGAAGTTTCATGCACCACTAGTATTTGTCATTAGATCTTGCATTTCATTTTTTTTTCCAAGCCCTAGCTTGGCATTGAATATATACTCATAAATCATACCCTAGGATACCCTATTATCAAGTCTGTTTCACATTTAGTTTGAGATCTCTGGGGCATTTGTTCAATGTGAAGCATAGAAAGTTTGTTTATCTTGTAATGTCTAAACCATGGTAAGAGAAAATTTTCTATCTTACACAAACCAATCCCATAAGAAGTAGGGTAATTCCCTTTCTTTTTTATATCCTTTTCATGCCATTGGTTAACAACCCTCATATGGATGTGTCCAATTTTTTTTGGTTGAACCAAATTAAATTAAATTAAATTTTGGAGCCAAATTTTGTAACTTGTAAACTTTAGGCAAATGACCAATTCATGACCTAGGCTAACCTTAGCTTTTGAATTAGTGTTAGAAGTCTATGTTGGCACTTACATGAATTTTGGAAACATTGTTAAGGGAGATTTTTGGAAATGTTGAGTGCATAAAGAACTATTAAATTTTTAGCGTGGAGAATCCTACTAAAGGTTTTCATCTTTGAAATTGAAATCAATCAAAGGGTCTATCCTACTTCTGTATTCCTATCCTTTGTGGTCATAGATCTTTTCTTATTCTCCTTAAGTTGAATAAGTTGGTGAAGTTTTCAATGTTCTTTTCTATAGAGGAAAATGTAAAATATATTCATGGAATATGGTGTTTTTATGCTTCTAAGTAAAATAAATAGTTGAAAATAACTTTGAAGCTAACAATTGAAGTGTTGGTTACTGTGTTAGTAATGGTAACTACATTATAATTTATATTTAATTTTATCAAAACATTTAGAATTAAGCATAATAATTACAATATCATTGTCTCAACATAGAACATGTTTCGATAATTTTTTTGTAAATATGGTTAGATTAAGGATAGATCTAGGTCTAATTAGTGATAATTTAGAAGTAAATTCACAATAAATTTTCTATTTAAAAATTAATACTTATCTATTATTTTATAAAATTTGGTACAAGAAATTAAATAATTTTATTTATTGTGATAAAAAAATTCCTTTTCTAGCTTTATATTTACTAGTAAAAGCCTCTTGTAAATAAATCACATAGTTTGCTTCAAATTATAAATATTTGTGTACTGTCAAAAAATGTTGTCCGTGACATTTTCACACCAGTTTAGCTCCTTGTTAAATTAAGCTTAACATTTTCCTTGATTTATGTATTAGTCCCTTGTAAATGAAATAAAATGTATTCAAATTGTGCCTTGTAAAGTTGTTGTAAAGTGTTGTAACCCATTTTCACACTTTTCTAGGATTTTATTAATTATTCAAGTCTAATAAACCTAACTTTTCCTTAATTTAATGTTGTAAAGTGCATTTATTTACACCTTCACATTAAATTTGGGAGGCTTATAAATTAAGTTGACCTAATTTGGTGGTGTAATGTGTTATACACATTCACATTGGATTTAGGGCCCTTTTTAGCTAAATAAGACTTATTTTTGCCTTAATTTAGTGTTGTAAAGTGTATTTATTTACACTTTCACATTGAATTTTGGGCATTACTGCATTTATGACCTTAATATAGGCCCCTAAGACCCTATATTATCCATCCTAGGGCATATTTTAATTGAAAACCCAATAATACCAATAAATAAGCTTAATTTACACACTCCTCAATAATTTAGCAATTAAAATAGGCCCTATGGGACCCATTCACCACTTTGGGTGAATGAGTTGCACCTAGGTGGGACCCATTCACCTAGCTTGGAAAATGAGTCCCATTTGACCTATTTTCAAAATTTGAGTGAGAAAAATTGGGTTTTAAGTTCAAATTTATGTATGTCATCCTTTGGGATCTAATACATGGGATATTAGGTGGATTTCCTAAATAAGAAAGCTTTCAAATCATTATTTCATCAAGCCTACATGCTATCAAGTCAAGCAAGCAAGAGTTAAGCATTCCAAGACTTCACAAGAGCATCAAGAGAGCATTCAAGATCATTTATAAGGAATTCAAGGGAAAATTCTTCATCAATTGTTGCAGCAATTCAAGACCCATCATCATGTCAAGAATATCAAGCATCAAGCATGCTATTGACCTAGTGTTGTGATATATCATTGATGATTCAAGATCAAGATCTACATCCTTCATGGCCATTTCATGTTGAGTTGTAGATTTATAAGAAATTCATTCAAGGTATCATCGTTCATGTTTCATATCCTATGTTTCATGTCCTTTTTTCATTGTTTGATGATTTTATTTAATTACTTAAAAGGGGTTTGACCAAGGAAAACCCCTATTCAATAACATTCAACAAGTTTTCTCCTATTTAAATGTGTGATTGCAAATCTAGGTATCTTAGAGATTGAAAGATCATTTATGATTAGGTTACAATCTTGTTGGAGTTTTCTCTCCATTTGCAAGGTCACAATCTTCACTAAAATTCCATCTATAGCCCCAAAATCAAGGTTTCGGATCTAGAAACAAAGGGTCCGAACAACAAGAGAAAATAGTGAAGACTAGATATAGACCTTGAAATTCTAGAAAATCCAATCTAGATTCATTTTCCACAAGTGGAAAATGAGTCCCATTGTAGGTTTTTAAATTTTGTTTTACAAATTTGGATACCCTTTTGTCTTAAACTTGCCCCTATGCAAGAATCTAGAACTGGGATTGATACGCCCAGAATGGAAAATGAGTCCCACTAGGTCAAAATGTCAAAATTTCTAGCATTTCAAGAATCCTTCTAGCAATCTCTGAATTTCTAGGTGCACATTTTACGTTCTATAGCTTTTTTGTCTTCTTGCATTTCTAGGTCATTTAAATCCCGAGCTTACATCATATTAGGGTTTTGCATTTTGTCTCTTGCATTTCATTATCTTTTCAAATTTTACACTTGGTGTTGAACCCATCTTTAATTAATGAAATCATACCTAATTATGCCAGCTTCCAGTAGATCTCTTGCCTCCATTCCTCTTAGAGGGTGAGATCTAGGGAATCCTTGAATGTTAGTTAGAGAAAAGTGACGTTCCATGTCCAAAACCATAAAGGATTCATTTTTCAACTAATCATTTTTGTGAACCTACATTTAGAATACCTTCTTTGCTGATTTGGAGTCCATCATCATCCTAGATCTAGCTTTCATTGACTTTGCATTAGTGAAAGTTCATATAGCTTGCATTTTTTTTTTTTTTTTTATTGAAATTCATACAAAATATACATTTGCACTTAGTATTAAGATCATACAACACAAAAAGCATAAAAATCAATTGAAAAACTTTGAAATTTTTGAAAAAATCACTATTGGGACTCATTCGCCACCTTGGGAGAATTAGTCCTAGTGCACCCCTGAAACTACCTTTTACAACATTTAAAACCTTGTTTCTACACTTTTTTTTTCTGCCATTGGTTATCTATTTCAATTAGTAGACTTTCTATTTCATGCATTTTAATAAATCTAGCTTAAATTGGTCTATTTCATGCATTGCTTATTTCCAAATTTGCATTCACAACATTTCATTTTTAGATCATTGCATAGTGTAATCAATAAATTACCTTGTTAAAATATAAAAGTTACATTTCATTTCAGGTCTTTACATTTCATTTTGAGTTTTCATAGATTATTATTCAAAAATGTTAGTATCCATTTTTTCCAAGTTTGCAAAGAAAAAGCTAGTCAATAAGCATGTTAGCTATTCATTCAATGCATTCCCTAGTTATGCGAGTCTCTTAGTGCAAGAGAGAAAATTTTGAAACTTTCCTTAAACTTATCCCCCCTCCTATCTCACCTATTTGTGGGGATGACGTGATAGAAGAGATTGCAATCATAGATAATCATGATAATCATAATTTTTCTTCTCTTGATACCTCTCCTTTTAGAGATGAAGGTATCCTGGTGAAATAAGATACAATCATTGAGAAACATGATAATCTTGCTTGTCCTTCTCCTCCTCCTGCTTGGGAAGATATTTTATCACAAGAGAATGGCATCATAAACACATTTCTAAACATCACCTTACCGAGCCCCCATTCACCATTTTCTTGTGAGAATGATTTAGCAAAAGAGAATGAGATTGTAAATGATGGGAATGATAGATTGGTGTTAGATGATCAAATATTCAAGGTCTATAACAACCCTCTTTATGATACTTCCCCTACATATCCTATTTTGGAAGACATTAGGGAACAAAGGAATGAAGTTACAAATGATCATGATAATCATACTTGTTCTTCTCCTAGTATCTCCCATAGCCATGAAAAGATACTTTGATGATAGAAAATACAGTAAATGAAGTTCATGATAATCCTAGTTGTACCTCTTAACCTAGGGAAACCTATATTGAGTAAGACAATTCAACCATTAATCATTCCCCTATTTGTGATGAAGACACTTTGGAAGAACCAATCCTTGAATGCCATGAACATTTACTTTGTAGTTCCTCTAAAAAATCTCCTATGGAGAATATCATGGTGCAAGAAAATGAAAACAATAGTAATGTGACTTCCTTAGGTGATGGTGAAAATGTGGTTCTAGATTTCCCTTTATTAGAAATACATCAAACCAAGGCCACTGAGGTTATGAATGTGCAAGCTTCCATTAGATCCCCCTTGACTACTAGACCTCATTCATACCCCATAGGACATCATAAGAATCCTTTAATCCTTTACCCATCTTCACACAAAACTCAAACCCAAAACAAACCCAAACTTATCCTTTACCCAGCTAAACATGTGTTGCAGCAGCCAAGTCATAATATCATTTCTCATACATATAACACTAGAAACAATCTACAACCAAGAAAAACAACTTCAACATCCCTCCCTTTTCCTAATCCCATTTTTCCTAGTGCTCCCCGTTTAACCTCACAAAGTGGAAAGGAGTACAATCTTGTTGAACAATTAAAGAATAGTCCTACTAAGATATCATTATGGGACCTTATTCAAGTTTCCTTGCAACAAGTTCCCATCCTTCTATTGTGAAATTGAATGACATAGCAGCCATGATTCAAGGAATAAATGCTAACATTGTTTTCCACGAAAGTGAGATAGCTCCTTTAGAAGTGCAAAAGCAACATGATTCTTTCATGGTAGAGTTCAACACCAAAGAAGAGAGCATAAAAGCAAACCCTAACTAACAATGGCTCAACCCTTATTACAGTATTGTGGTGTGGCTTTTGGATAAAACTTAGTGTGGATAGATCAAAACTTCAACACTGTCGAGCTTTATCCATTAGTGGATTTGACAATGTGGGAAAGCAACCACTTGGTGATCCACTTTACCTATTACAGCTAGAAAGGCCACATTAGAAACACTGATGCATGTTATGCCTAATGATTTTTAATATAACCTCCTTTTAGGGAGACTATGGATTCACGAAATGAATGGTGTGCCTTCTACTTTGTATTGTATCATGAAATATGTCTACAACAACAAAGTAAACATACTTGAAGCTAGTCTTGAACCAAATAGTTGTTTGAACATTAAGAAAAAAAAGGATAATCATTTGAAAACATTAACAACAACTAAACAAGTAGAACCCATGCAAGAACAACAAAAAGATAGATTTCCTAAACCCTTCACAATGATATCACTAGATTATTTGGGATCGGTGAATTTCGAACCAACATTCATGGGAGCATACAAGATCATAAACGAATACCATGAAAAGGGAAAAGTAAAAGTGGTAATGCCAACACAAAATTTGGGAGACCCTTTGAAATCATCCACCTTAACCACTTTAGAATAAAAGACAAAATACATAACATACTTTGATGAATCTAACTATCAACGACCTCCAAATCCTAAAGAAATGAAAAAAACTTTATGGAAGACGTTATGAGCAAGCTTGTGAAACAACTTGGATATAGTGGAAAAGGATGTGGTGTTAGAGAACAAGGTATCCATGTCCCTATAAAACCTAACACACAATAAACAACTAATGGTCTTGGTTATTGTCCTTTGATAGAAATAAACAAGCCTTCACTTAATATCAACACTCTAACAAAAGAATCTTCTAAGCCGACTTTAATAGTAGTGTATCTTGAACTAATAGAAACTAGTGGCCTTGATTATTATCCTTTGCAAGAGATGAAACAAACAAAGAAAACTTCACTTAATGTAAATTTCATCACACAAAACTAACAATTCGAATTTAATAGATTTTACATCTTCCTTTAAAGAAGAAAATAAAATCTTGCAATCTAAAGATTCTTGTGTAGGTATGACACCTTGTACTAAGCAATAGATATCTTTGTCACAAAATAAGGAAACATTTTCTACCATTGATCAAGAGAGTATCTTGTTGAGACTCCTCCAAGATTGTTTGATTTCCCTCCCTCCTAGAACACGAAAGAAACATTACTACAAGAGTTCACTTTTTGTGTATCATAGAGTTCATGGTCATTCTACAAATCAATGTAAGAATTTAAGTGATAAAATTCAACATCTTAAGGAGTGTGAGATTGCTCTTCCTTGTTTTCAAGCACCTAATTTCTCCAATTGGTGCCCCAGTTTTTTACACTAGCATGTTGAGCTCACCAATCATTTCAGCTCATCCTTGTCCTACACTAAGTGGGGGTAAGGAGTTAAGTAACCTTGTCCTTTTGTACAATGGAAATTTTGTCATTTGTCTCTTTTAGCTAGTTGACCACCTTTCATGTACATATAAAGAGAAGCTTGGGATGTGGATGATATGCCAAGTTGACTTGAATGTGACATAGTTATTCATGATGTAGTTTGATTCAAACATATGACTTGGAAAAAGGCTTTCTCAATAACCTTCATGTCTTCTTCTACTTTAAAGCAATTCTTTTTCATATTACGTATTAGCAACCTATTTAAAGTGAGAGCATACATCAACACTTATGTTTCACTGTGTGATTTTCATTCTTCTTGTGATGCATCCTTTCTTGGTGGTGTAATTGGGTTTGATATCCTTTGAGAGTGTGATATTTATTTGACTTGTAATTTCAGACATTAGACACAATGTTCTCTAAGAAGAGACCTCCGTAACGACCAAGAAAAAAAATCCCTTTGAACATTCCCCACCTTATCTTGTATTTACAATATCTGTTATATGGCCACCTTGCATAACAAAACCTTGCATGCCTGTGATGCTATCTTCTTTGTTCATGAGTCCCAAGCATGCAAAGTTTTTCTTGCCTCATGAAGCTCAAAGTTCATTATTTGTTCATGAGCTCCAAGCATACAATTTTTTTCTTTTCTCATGAAGCTCAAATATCATTATTGTGTGTCACCTGATCAAAGTTATCAAGAGGTATAGATTTGGCCTAGTTGTATAGGAGCTGAATAAAGGCATGACTTCCCTTAACCCTCACGTATGTGGGCACATACCAATCGTGTGTCTTGCATTTTTTGGATACTCACCCCGTGGACAACCTAAAGTTCCATGGCCTCAGACTGAGTGTATTATGGATAATCACCCTATGGATAAC